>APFE030195671.1:0-16685 GCA_000404065.3 Pinus taeda | reverse complement strand
TTCTTAAAATTAAAACACTAATATTAAAATTAAAACAACAAAAATAGATGACAAAGCAATGCCAACACTCTAATTAGCTTTAATCTCATGCACCCAACAAAATCGAAATGAAAAAGATGTATGTCAAAACGAAACTACTGATTGAAAAGAGCAATTACAAGTACCTTCAATTAAGTGTATTCTGCCTCATCTTAGGAAGATGATAAGACCCATGTTCTAGGCAAATAGGGAAGCAAAGTGAAATACACATAATGAAAAATGAAACATAAATTGACATATAACAACATAAGCAAGGAAAGTATATTACCAAGAAGCATCAAGGTTGTTCTACGAGATAATCAAGGTATAACAAATCAACCCATTAATATTAAAATTAAAACACCAAAAATAGATTACAAAGAAATGCCGGCACTCTAATTAGCTTCAATCTCATCCACCCAATAAAATAGAAATGAAAAAAATGCATCTCAAAAATAAACTACTACTTGAAAATAGAAAGTACAAGAACCTTCAATTAAGTGTATTCTGCATAATCTTAGGAAGCTAATAAGACCCATGTTCCAAGAAAATAGGGAAGCTTGAAGTGAATTACACATAATGAAAAAGGAAATATAAATGAACACATAACAATAGAAGCAAGGAAAGTATGTTACCAAGAAGCATCAAGGTTGTTCTACGAGATAAATCAAGGCAAAACAAGTCAACCCAATAACATTAAAATTAAAACACCAAAAATAGATGACAAAGCAATGCCAACAGTCTAATTAAAAACACAATAACATTAAAATTAATACACAAAAATAGATGACAAAGCAATGTCAACGCTCTAATTAGCTTCAATCTCATGCACCCAACAAAATAGAAATGATAAAGAGACAAAAGCCACGTTAAATTGGACATACATCAGTGGGATATCAATAGAAAAGAGCCACATTATGTTGGAGGTACAAAATTAATCAAATAATGATGTTTAAACTGGAAAGGTTTTTTTTTAAACATTAGTTTTTTTGTTATTCTGTGGATTTTCTTTTTTACAGAGCAATACGCTAGAAGAATTTTTCAGCAGAACACTGATGAGATGTATAAAATAGAGTTGTAACCATAAGATTTGGTAGCTAACTTGAAACTTGAAGATGCAACTGTTAACTAAGGGATTGCATTACAATAATATTACAGCTTAAACAACTTCGAAAATTAGAACAATTGCCTTTTACATTTAGAAAGTCTGCATAGAAAATTGAAGGACTTGATAGACTATGTGCAAGGAAAAAAGAACAACAACAAGACTAAAAATAGCACAAAGAGTCCATCAACTAGTTTGATTAACTTGGAGAAGTCTTTTCAGGGGTTGTTGTTGAAATTGTTGTGTTTGCCCTTGAAATTTGCAGCTCAATTTAATTCATGCGGGCAATAGGAATTTCTTGAATGCTTTAGATTTTTTTTTCCATGTAATATTCATATATAATGACTCTTGGGTCCAGTTATAAGGCTCTTTCAGAAAGCTTGTCCACTGTTTTATTGAACTCCCTGTAGATATGATGAAATATGATAGTTTGAAAAAAGGATTTTGATTCTTCAATTCTTAGTTCCTAGGCTTCAAGATTTAAGACCTCTAGCCGAGAAGATCATGTCAGCCAATCTATGACGCATTTTGAATCCCCAAGAATTCGAATGTTTTTTATATTGTAGATCTTAGAAAGCATCTTGAGAGCCCAAATTGCAATCAGTTTAGCATTAGTATTTATCCTGGAACCAATGCCTATTTTGAAGTGGACAACTCTGTTGACATTTATTTTTATCATACCCCTCATCCAGAGACCTTCCCTTGGGTAGCTTAGTCAAAAAAACCAATAGGTAGCCCCTGAGAGATAATGGGGCATTGGATTCTTCTCTGGGGTTTTAAATTTTGTTGAGGAAGATATTCCCTGAAGAGGGAGATGATCCTTAAGGAATGGATGAGAATACACATATTTTCATTGTTGAAATTACCTTATTTCTTAGGCGCCATATACCCCAAACAACGAAAATAGGCAGGGCTTTTAGATGTTTGAATTTATTCACCCAATAAAATAACAACTGTTCAAAAGTATTCTTGCTCAAGCCTTCTTTTATATTTAAATCTGAAAGGCTGTCTTCGAAACATTCTGGGCAACAGAGTAATTAATTATCAAATGATCTACTAATTCTTCTTTTTTCCTACATCAAACACATCCATTAGGACCCACAAATCCCCTTTTTAAAAGGTTGTCCTAGGTCAAGATCTTATTGTGGAGAACCAACCAGCTGAAGCATTTCAATTTGATAGGAATGGGCCACTTCCATATAAGTTTATTCCACCATCTATCATTGGTTGTTTTCTCAGAATGAGTTATTGCTTCGAAGGTTGAGCATGCTTTGATATTCTCTACTGTGAAATACCAGCTCTAGACTAGAGCATCCTTGGAATAGGTGAGCTGCACCCCATTGAGGTTTAATTCTTCCGTGAAGGAGTTCCATTCTATGGCTAGGATGCCTGACAACCCAAGCTCAACTGAGTTTAACTAGTAGTTATTTGAAGGTTTGAATGGAGCAATATTCCTAATTCTATGCAAGTAGAAGAGACCTTTGGAATAAAGACATTGTCTTAGATCAACAAACAACTTGTAAACTCATTCACCGCCTATAAAAGGGCCCTTGCCAAGAATGACTTACTCTCCATCTCCTACTTTCCACACTAGCCATTTGTAAATAACCGGGAAAGCAACCATGAGTGCTTTATAGACCATGGAGCCTCTTTTGGCTAGTTTAAAGGCCTATCTTCTAATTTAGTCTACCACTGCCAAGCTTCTTAGATGTGTTTCCTTGACGATCTAACTCCATAAACCCTCTCCAAAAAGGCTTCTCCACTGGTTTTTTAAGGCCAGAGCTTTGGAAAACTAGGACAAATTTTATATACCCCAACCACCCAGACTTCGAGTCTTAGAGAGAGAGAGAACTAGTTAGTTAGATGTATACCTTCCTTACTGGAATATCCAACCCACAGAAAGTTAAAGATCAGATGTTTGATGGTGTTGAGGATAGAAGAGGGGATTTTAGCTAAGGACAACCAATATGCAGGAATGTTTTCCAAAACTGCTTTAGCCAGGATCTATCTGCCTCTAAAAGATAGCCTATTATTGCACCATAAATTGATTTTCTACTCCACTCTTCTTATCACCCACATCCAGTTCTCTTTATGGTAGTTGTTGGGTTTAATAAAGAAGGCCAGATAATTAAATCCATTTTCTAGAGGGATATTCTCCAAAGGTAAGAAGGACTGAATCTTCATAAGTGTATTTGGATTGACTTTTGGGTGAAAGGAGGATTTTTAAGATTTATCTCCATTCTAGTGGCACTGCATAAGAGGTTTATGATTCTATGGAATGCCTGCCATTCAATAATAGTGCCCAATCCCAGGAGAAGAACATCATCCACAAAGAGAAAATGGGTAATGAATCGATTTTTGGAGATTTTTACGCCCTTTATATGTCCATCCTATTTTTCTTTCATTAGAAGGCTACTTAGACCTTCCATCACTATTAAAAACAACAATGAAGATAAGGGGCATCCCTACTTGAGTCCCTGGGAGCCAAATAATTTACTAGAAGGAGAATCATTGATGAGAATGGAGAAGGTGGTTGAGGAAACACAACCCATGATCCAGTTAGTAACCTCCAGACTCAAATCAATTTGAAGGCAAACAAATATGAGAAAATTCCAGTTGACTTTATCAAAAGCTTTATTAAGATCCATTTTAAGAACATGAGCTTTTTGTTTCTTGGACTTAATAGAGTAGATGGTTTCTTGAGCAATTCCTATGGCATTGTGAATCTGCCTATTAGCTAGGAGCAAAATTAGTTTTGAGACAACTTATCTACTAAGTGCCTCTTGATCCTGTTTGATATAATCTTGGAGATTATCTTGTATACCAGGTCGCACAAGGAAATGGGCCTAAAGTCTAAAAAAGACTTGGGCTTGGATCATTTAGAAATCAAGGCTATGTAATTAGCATTGATGTCCGCTGACACCTTTCATGATCTTCTCGATTCCCTCACCATATTATAGAGATCTATTCCCTTAATATCAGAAAAGGAGAGAAAAAGTTCCACTATCCAGCTGTCTAGACTTAGACTTTTCTCTTTAGCAAATTTTTTTAGAACCCCTTCTATTTGCTCCAAGGAGATGGACCTACCAATTTGATATGAAGAGAGAGGAGAAAACAAAGGAGGTTGCGGATTTTAAATCTTTAGAGTTAGTGATCTTTTTTCCATCTTCTACTTCTAACTCCCATATAATATTTATATTCCTTCTATGGTTTGCATAGCTATGGAAAAATTTGGTGTTGGCATCTCCCTTATTTATCCATGTGGACTTGCTTTTTAGTCTCCACGCCTCTTCCTCAATCTTTAGGATCTAAGTTGTCCTAACCTCCAAAGAGCTCAATTTCTGGGCTAATTCTACTGAGAAAGAAGAGGAGAAGGACTAAGAAATGCGCTCATACTCATATTTAATATCTGCAAGCTCTTTTTTCTCTTTAGTTTTCCTTTTCCTCTCCCAAACCAACACTACCTTTTTCAAATCCATGAGTTTTTTTTTTATAAATTTTCCATTGTTGATGAGCAATTTGGTGCTGGGTTTTTCAACCAAATTTCCTTAACAACCGATATGAAAGACTCTTCTTCCAACCAGGAGTGACTAAATTTAAAGGGGAATTTGTTTTTGGTGTGGTCAAAGTCTAGCTCCAAAATAATTGGCATGTGATCCAACAACTTATCCTATGCTGTCCAAAATCTAAATATCCTTATTTTTTCTACCATATGATCGGCCATTAAGAACCTATGGAGTGCTTTGGCTATCCCCTCTACAACTAACCTACCATTTCTCCAAGTAGGGAATAAGGGGAAGTGATCTATGTCGTAGAGCTTATGGTTTTGGAGAATGGACGCAAAGTAGGGGTATAGAGGATCAAGTTTAGGCCGAAGACCCCATGTCTCTCCTGTTGATATTGTGAAGTTTAAGTCTCGAGTTAAGATGAGGCCTTGATCCAAGAGAATTCCATAGGCTTGTACTGAGTTCTAGAAATCCAATCTTTGACTATAGATCCATAGCAGTTGATCAATTTTATGGGACAAGAGAATCCTCTTAGGGATCCTTCTCGGATTATACCTAAAGAGGAAGAATGCTTGAAGAGATGCTATTTTTGGGTCGTAAAGTTATAAGCCCTCCTAAAAATCCATTTGAATCTAGAGCACATGAAAACCAACCAGGACAAAGATTTTGGAAGTGCCCTCTAGCTTTTTCGCTCGAGACCATGGTTTCTTGGAGGCAAATGGTGGATGGTTGATGGGAGCTGATAAGTCTTTTGAGGGAGGAAAATTTAGAGGGAGCCCAACCCCTCAGATGTTGAGAGACAAAATAATCATTATTTAGGAGTGAGAGAGGGCGTTTGAGATCTAAGGACATTTAAATTTAAGACCAATTCATCTAGTGGGGAACACTGGTTCCACCCTTGATATGCTCAGGTTGAATGTTTTATCTTGCCTGAGCTTTTTTATTGTTGTTTTTCTTCCTGATGGTGATGTTTTGAAAGGCAAAAATGGGCTCAATTTGAGGATTATCAACAAGAGAGACCCCTGTGAAGGTGGGGATGGGGGAAATCTATAGAGCTTCTTTATAAGAGAGCACAAGTGTGGATATAACTTGAGGGTTGAGGTGATAATCAAAGATAGAAGCATCAGAGTGCTTAGCTATTAGATCGAAAAGCCCAAATTTGAAAAGGGAATTCAAAGGGCATCCATTAAGTTTCAGATTCATATTAATACACAAAGATTGTTTAAGGGGCTTGGCATTGATGTCTAAGGCAATGTAGGATGAATGTTGTAGGTTGTTTGCTGGGGTGCTTTTTGAAATGTTTTGACTATTTATAATATTGATGGCATTCATTTCAATATGATCTATACGAATATATTATTCAACAAACATTATTTGGATAAGTAAGCTTGGATCAATGAGAGACTTATTGGCTTGATCTATCTTGCAAGAGTCATTATTCCCAAGAGGAAGCTTTGGAATGCAAGTTTAAGAGCTATTTTCCTTGCTTCAGTCAACTATCTTATCAATGGTAACATATACAGTCCTTAGGAATTGTTTATTTTATGAAACCCTGTGTAGAATTGTCTTTCTGAAGGTTTCTCCTCCTCGGGTAATTTGGGCCCCGCTTCTGGTTCGATATATTTATGAGACTAAACTCTTTTATCTCCTCAAAGGGAGACTATGACTTATCTTTTGAGACCCCAAAACAGTGTGGGAGGATTCAAATTTTGAGGAATCAACTGAGTAGTGAGTCTCGACGAAGTTTTCTGATGTAAGAGTGTTCCCAAGCCCAGATGCAGAGGAGCCACACATGAACTGGATAAATGTGTCACATCTTTGTAGTTAATGCATCTAAATGGGGGTTTTCAGTAGTCTAGAGATTGGATGATCTCTTCTCACCCCAAAGTATTTTTATAAAATCTCAAAGTCCTTCTGCGATCTCCATATCAAGGAGAATCCATGCCATTTGTTTATCTGCCGCCAGGAGAGAACCTTCATCCATGAATATAAACCTTCCCAAAGAGTTTTCTATCTGGATGAGAACCTCCTTTGACCACATATTGAGGGGAAATCTAGGTAAGAAAACCCACATGTGCTTTCTTGACTACTTTTTGTTCCTTGGCCAGGATGCGGGATGCCACTGTTGCAACAACAGGGAGTCTTTGCATATAACCCAAGGCTTACTAAGAATTAATTAAAGGTCATCCTATGACAGAAAGTGGAAGTGAAACCATTTGTTAACCAATATACTCACAATCAGAGTATAAACTTAAGTGGTTTCCAAGTCTCTCTGATCCATGATAAAATGTAATCGTATGACATTTTGATATAGCTTATTTTGTCGACTAATGCTCTCCTGGACAAGGATTATACTCTGTACAAGTTGATATATTCCCCCGAGGTTAGATATTTCATAGATTCCAATGCTTTTACCTATTTTTTAGTGTTCTTCTGCTTTGCGTTCCCATTTCCATTATTTGAAAACAACCCTTCTCCACCCGCTCCTGGAACTTGCATAAAACCCTAACCTAGCAGATGTTCACTGACAAGATCATGAAAACTCTACTTTTTTGCTGACCAGGGGGTATCTCTATGAAGTAATGAGAAACCCTCTCTACCCGTTGGAGAATAAAGTTCCCAGTTTTTAGTCATGGAGTGAGGTATGTACAAAGGATTCAATGAGTTTTTTGCAGGATCCATTCAGATGAAAAATCTACACAATAGGACCAATAGTGAATGGGGACGATGGATAAATTAAGGGTAAATTTCCTCTGGTGTAGGAGTCAGGGTTCTTGGCATTAAACTGAAAGCCATAAAGTAAACCTAGTTTCCATTAGGGTTCCATCCTTTGCAAGCCATTCAATTCCACAATGGTTTAAACTGGAAGTTATTAAATGAAAATTCCCAGATTTGATGGGTACATCCATCAACAAATAGTGCACATAAGGAACAAGTAGACTCTTTACAAGTTTCTGTAAATAATGTGAATAAAATCATGAATGAGTTTTAGTTTTTTGTTTTTACAATTAAAGGATTTGTTCGAGAAATTTATAATGAAGTAAAGACATTTTCAGTAAAAATAGATAGCGATTTTGAAGAAATAGAAAGTAGAGTTCACAAAAGATTTGTTTTAACCCATATAAAGATTGAAGACTTTTCCTCGCAGTTTGAAAAAATATAATTAAAAAATAAAGATAAGGAGATCCCTTCTCACTATTATTTAGCCATCCCATGTCAATACATTCTTTCTAGAAGACAATAGATAGATTTCCCAATTTGTTTCCAAAAGAAAAAATAGAAAAACCAAAATTCTCATAAGATTCTCATATTTTGTAGGTCTATGAACCAATACATAGCCAATACTCCTAGTATTTTTCCCTTGATTTGAGTAGTAAAGGAAAGTTGGCTGAGTCCCACACATTTTTCACTAATGCCCATAAAGAATCGAACATTGATTATTTATACTCAGGCCAAATAAGGCAAATGATTGATCAAATGTTCACAGAATATAAACTAATGTGCATGAGGGGAAAAAGTGAAGTAGAAACCTGTAAGACACTGATTCAGTGTTTTACCCGTACCCTTCAGAGATGGTGGGAATCAGAATCCTCTCTATCACTTTTAGACAAAATGGCAGAAGAAACAATTAAAGATGAAGCAGGAGATATTGTACATAATGAAGATGTGAATCCACAAAATAACATGATAGGTGCTATGACATCATTCATTCTTGAGCACTGGTGTGGTGCAGAGGCAAAGATTTCAGATAAACACTCTTTGGTTTTAATAAATCTCAAATGCAAAAAAAATGTCCCAATATGAATATTTTCATAAGGATTGGGTTTAGAGAATTGTTGAAGTAAAAGATAACAACAATATTTTATGGAAACAAGTATATCTTATTTCTCTTCCTTCCAAATTTCTAGATTACTTGAAGATTCAAGAAGTATTTCAAAATCCCTATGAATCTTATACTTGGGGAGAGATATACAACATCATAACTAAAGCTTTGGTAGGGCTCTATACAAGCATGAAAGTGAACAAATCCATAAAAAACTGTCCAAGTTGCCTGATTGTAGATCTATCTATAATAAATATGGTCTATCAATAGATGATTTAGTTGTAAAGAGGAAAAGAATGAAAAAGGCCATAAAGAAAATTTCAAAAAGAAAATGAACTATTCTACCATGCCCCAGAGATCCAAAAAAGTAAAAGGATATTACAAAAGGATTCCCAGATCCCACTATTATGGTCCTCAATATATTCATCTTAGGACACATAAGTAAGAGGCTTGGAATAAACTCACTTGTTGGTTATGTGGAAAAAAAGGGGCATATTTCAAATAATTGCCCATAAGGAGAAGAATCAAAATTACACAAAGGGAAAAAATCACAAGAAATCACTAAGAAATACCAATAGGATAGATAAATAAGAGAAGGAAGGAAACCCGCTAGTCGAAATTCAATGTTACAAATGTGGTTCTAAATTCCATAAAATTGAAAATTGTCCTAATATTCACATCAAAGAAGAAGTACATGTTTTGGGACAAAACTGTTGAGACTCTACAAAAACTTCTAGTTTTAGTATTTCTGATTCAGAATCCACAAATGATCATGATGCAGTTTTTCTTGATGACGTTTATAGGTGCACAAATTTAGAAAATTGTCATTGCAGTAGCTCAGAGACAGATTTTGGATATAGTTCTGAAGGAGAGCCTGTCATACAACAAAAAATAGAAGTATGTATGGCTCATATTTCCGATGACAAAGAAGTCATGGCCTTAGCAGGAATCAAAATGCTTCTTGAAGGAGAGATGAAAGAAAAGTTGATGGAAACATTCCTGCAAACCATGCTTAAGAACTAAGGTTCTACGTCAACCCCTACAAGCAAAGGTACTGCCTCAAGATCCCTCTTTGTTGATGCTTCATATGAGAATAATGCTAAGTCATTTCAAAGAAACCATCAACAAGATAAAAAAAGAGTTCTTACAATCAATGAAGTTAGTCAAGAGATAAAAAAATATGAAAAAGGAAATTAGTGAAATTAAAGCTCAAGTTGGGAGATTAGAAAAGGGAAAAATGAAGAAATAAAAAGAAGATAATATGCCAAAGCATCATTGGGTATCAGAACAAAACCCCTCTTTAAGAAAGAATTCAAATATAAGATTTATGAGGTTAAATAAGATGAGTTATCAGGGCTTAACAATATGAAAATTATGGCAGTCCAACACCAACAATATCATGTCATACTCAAATTTAAAATTCAAGGTGAAGCCTTTACTCTAAAGACTCCATTGGACACATGGGCAAAAATAAATGTATTAAATAAAAACTCAATTCCTGCTAAATATTGGGCTAAGGCAAGAAGAAAAGTTATAGGGCTAGGAACACAAGAATACATCTTTCAGTATGAAGTTCCTAAAGCCACCATTTGTTTTGGAAAATTACTGCATAGATACTAAATTTGCAGTAGGAAGCATCCCAATAGACTGTATTTTGGGAAATCCATTCTTAGCAGTCATTGAACCCCATGGTTTAGAAAGATTAGATGATGATATATCCTTGCCCCAAATCAAGAAGGGTATTTATAAGCTATCACACTACCTTTTGTCTCAACTCCAAGGATTTCAATTATGGTCCAGGCCATGCAAGAAATGGGTCAGTCCAAAAGGCTCTTGGAAGACCTAAAAGACCTGAAATCCCATCTTAAGATTGATGAAGGATTGAGACAAGCTATAGTCATAAGAAAAATAGAAGATTTGAGGAAACAATTAGAGGAAGAATGTTGTGCAGAAGAACCCAATGCTTTTTGGCACATAAAATAGTATTTTGTAGAACCACCTTACTAAATTGAATGTACAAGAAAACCCTATAGGAGCAGATCCATCCCAATGAATGAAGAATATAGAAATCTCTGCCAAAGAGAAATACAAGATCTTTTGAAAAGACGACTAATAAGAGAATCTCACAGTCCCTGGAACTGTTATGGATGCTATGTGAATAAGATCTCTATCTCTGAATAGATTAGAAGAATACCTAGATTGGTAATAAACTATAGACCACTTAATAATGTTCTAGCTGATGATACTTATTCCATTCCCCACAAAGGAAATCTAATAGCCATAATTGCATAAGGAAATATATTTTCAAAATTTGACATGAAGTCAGGTTTCTCACAAGTATCAATCAAGGAAGAATATCGGTTCAAAACAATGCTTGGTGTCTCCTCTGGACATTATGAATGGAATGTGATGCATTTTGGACTCAAGCATGCTCTTTTTAAGTTCCAAAAAGTCATGGATCAAGTTTTCAGGCCATATGTTGATTGGTTAATTGTATATATTGATGATGTTTTAGTCTTTTCCAAGTCCATAGATGAACATTTTAAGCATGTATATAAATTCATGCACATAGTCAAGAACAATGGATTAGTCCTAAGCAAGAAAAAGATGGATATTTTTCAGACCAAGGTCAAATTCCTCGGACATATCATACAAAACGGCTAGATTTCTCTCCAACAACATGCAGTTGCCGCTTGCAGACAAATTCCCAGATGAAATAAAAGATAAGACTTAGTTGCAAAGGTTCCTGGGTTGTCTGAACTACATTTTTAGTTTCTATAAGGACTGTGCATAAGATAGAAAAACTCTGAACCAGAGACTACAGGAGAATCCATAGCCTTGGATCATAACACATACAATTGCGGTCAAAAATATTAAAGAAAAGGTACGAATGCTTCCCATTTTGTATGTTTCAGATCAAAATATGTATAAATTTTTTGAAACAGACACTCGTGATATAGGTTGGGGTGGAGTTCTCAAACAACTCAAAGAATATTAAGAGAAAATTATCCAATTTTCCTCATGTGTGTGGAATATTGTAGAGAAAAAATATTCAACCATTGAAAAGGAAGTGAAAGTTGCATAGAATTGCATTGATAAATTTTATATACACCTAATAAACAAAATATTTATTCTCAGAATTGATGCTTCAGCCATGAAGAAGGTGTTAACCAAAGACATCAAGAAACCAAGAGAGTAAAAGTTTGCGCGATGGCAAGTTGATTTTGAAATTGAACACATCAAGGGTAGTAAAAATTGTATTCCTGATTTTCTCAGCAAAGAAAATATTTAAGAACAATCCCATCTAATGAATGAGATTCTACTTTTAGTCATGAAACTCTTAGAGAAATTACAGACTCCATGAATTGGGAAGATTATATGAATTATTGGAAACCAACTTGGAAACTTGGAAACGCTGAGGTCTTTGACACAAATCTCCAAACTCATGGAGATCTACAATATTTGGACTTGAACGTAAGGTTTTTGACTGTTCTAGACATCTAGCAAACCTGGCAGAAGATGCCTTAAACCTTCATTTCAAAGACCTGAACATAATTTGTGGAGAGGAAAATAAAAAATTTAATATTTTCCACAAATATTATGTGATAAATTGAGCTAGTGATCCAAAATTCCATAGAATCCCGTGCCTCAACATAATCCAAAACTTATTTTTCCAGAGTTTATTTATGATTTCTCTGGATATAAAAAGTTATGGTGGAACCTACTTTGCAGAGACAAACCATATTGTACTTATTATACTCTCTTAAAATTTGGAACACTATTTGTCACTTAGCTACTACATCGGCTAGATTGGTTAAAAAATGGTGGACATGGTTCAACATCAACAAGACTAATATGGACCCCATTTATTTCCAATCAATTATAGACAAGCATGCGAAGAATTTATGGTTTACTTTCACCACCCTTGTAAAAATGTAGCAGATTTGAACAGATTCACAAATGGTGGGATTCGTTTGGATTTTATGGCTAAACATCATCAATGGTTAGTCATGACAAAAATAAAGCATCAAATAGTACTAGGGAAGCCCATGATAGTTCGACGCATCTTTTCAAAAGCTTGGGATACCAGTGGAAGAAATGCCAAACTAAGATTCCCTAGCACAAATATGTTGGGAACATACCTATTGTACATATATTCGTTTCTCGTGGGGTTTGCACAATGAAAACATCCACTGTGTGAAATAATGTAAAAGTTTAGTCACCTAACGATGAGTGTGACTGGTATCGTGGGATTCCAATAATATCTCCACAATGTATATAAAGGTATTGTGGGATTCCTTACATATCCACTTTGTATACTTTTAGGAAGATTCCTTGTCCCAAAAGTCATTATTATAAAACTTTACCAGATGATTCTCTGAGACTCGAAGCACTTCTCCGACGATTGGTGTGGTTTGACCTACATCTCAGAGCATTTATGGAAAATACAATAGTCAATATCAGTAGTACCATAGGATGCAATTTTTCTCCCCCAACTTCTTATAAATAAGGGGGAGGAGAACCATTTGGGGCATCAGGAGATAAAGAAATATAGGGTATGGGAGTGAAGAATTATCCCTACTCTGCATCTGTGTCTTGAAGGTGATATGCTTGTATCATGGAGAAATTATTAAGTTTGATTCATAGAGAGTCTAAAGTCTGAGAAGCCTGTGCATCAGGACCCATGAGCCTGGTGAGAACCTAAAGTGGCTTAACTTTCTTAGGGAAAATTCTTTTGATTTGAGTTCTCTGGTTCATAGGTAGAGTCTGCAATGGGCCAGGAAGCCTTCAATTTCTAGCTTGTTCTGAGCTATAACTGATAAATTTCTTAGCAGTCAATATCTGATAAAAATCGAGACTCTATGATTATAATATCTAGTTGTTATGAAAATTAATAAAAGAAGTATTCTGTCTCATTTTTGGTTGCTTTATATCTCCATGTTATATTTTGACTGTGTGAAGTTCGTCTCAGATTCATTGGAGGTTTTCTTAGGATCTTGAAGTGATTTTTACTCATATAGGAAGGAGGTCGTTGAAAGAGCTCGTTTTGCATTAGATCTGTATGAAGGTTCATGTACAAGTTTGTGTAACATAGTCAAGAATCATACTTATTATCAAGCTTCATTCTCTGTCGGAGGAATCGTCTGTGACCGATGTGGTCCAAATTGGTATCAGAGCGAGTAACATCCGACTCCTCGGGTAATTTTGAAAAACTTTCTCCTTATTAAAAATGGAAGCTGGAAGGAAATCTATATCTTTCTGTGAAGTTCAAGAAAAAGGACAACAGACTGATAGCCTTAATATACAAACTCTCTTTGATAAAGCTTCTTCTTCTATGATAAATGCGGTTGAATTAGAGATTATTGAAAATGAACCCTCTTCTTGCTGGAAACCACCTTCAATTTGTCCTTCTAAGGTCTATTTCGATATATCAATTTTCCATTTAAAATCGATTACTAGAGTGTCTGCCAAAGAATGTGGCAGTCAAATACAGGAGAATGTTGAATATATCAAGATAATTCCTCCACTAGATACCAAGGAGCTACATAAAGAAGCCCAAAATCATAACACTTGTTATGTTCATCTTGGGTGTATAAGAGTAGGAATCTCTACCTTAACTGACAAAAGATTGAATACCTTCGTTTTGGCTACAATAAGAGATTTGATACATAATAGATACACTGGCTATCCTCTTGGTGGGATAGTTGATCCCCTCTCCAATGGCCTAGTTTGGTTTGACTGTTACCTAAATTTTTCTGTATACGTCTTTGATGGACACATCAAAGATATTTTACAATTATAGATCAAAACCTCTGGGTTTGATATGAAGAAGAAGAGGAAAAATATTTCTATCCATATCAAGGGCTGCTTTCGCCACACAAATACACTTTATTTTGCAATCCTACATGCCCCAAGCTAGGACTTCAAGTCAAGTGTTGTAATTATTACGGATTCCCATAACCAAAAAATAGAACACCAAATGATAAAGTGGGAAGAGTTGAGTTTCCATGAGAATTGGGTAGTTGATATACCCAAAACTCCCAAAATCCAAAATATAACTTTTTCTCAAATAAAATAAAATTCTTCCTCTACTATCTTATCCTTTCCAAAACGTTCTACCATTTCCATAAAAAATATAGATAGAGAGGTAGAAGAATACAAAAAATCACAACCCATTTCCTCTGAAGCATCCACAATAGATTCATCATCCTCTTGTACAAATTGTGTCCATATCGAGTTGTTTGAGCTTGCTCAAGTTTTAAAATTTTCTAAGTTAATAGTCAAATACCCTGCCAGTAAATCATTGGTTGACTTACAGTCTCTTGTACATATTGGCATTCACGAGAACCACAACCCAAGAACCAATGAAGCACCATCAACCATGTTGAAAAATTCCTGTCCAAATCCCAAATGCAATGACATCTCATTCCCTCATGATACTGTCTTAGTAATACATGAACTCCCATCCATCGAAAATGAAGACCCAAGGATGACATAAATTTTTAGCAAAATGAGACCTCCTGGCATGCCCAAATATGGACTTGGATATCTAGAACAGATGGATGATCTCATTCCATCATGTCGGTTTCAAAACCCTTTGCCAAATGACTGCAAAAAACCATCCAAGCCAGAGATGTATAAATCCTTTACTATTATGGAAGGCTATCCAAAGCACAAAGTGGACGCTGAATGGATGAAAAGAATGTTAAATTGGCATTTATTCACTCATCCAGACGCCAAAATATTCAATATGACCACATCCCCATAAGAGAAGACAAGTCTCTCATTAAGCTGGAAAGAATATATGGATCAAATAGATTCATGGATTTCTTTTTATGAATGGAAGAAGCAAGAAGAAAATATGGATGTAGAGATGATATCTGCAAAATCCTCCTCCCCCTCTTCAAAACATCAGTGGGCATCTAGTGATGACGCAAATATTGAATCCTCTTCTACTTTTCCTCCATATAAAGGAATCATTCTTGAAGACACAGGAAAAGTTGCTAGAGCAGTACCTTTAGCCCTAATAAATGACTTCGCTTTAGGGATTGATGGAAGAGTACAAAAAGTCAGTGAGCAAATAAATTGGACTAATATTTCCCTTAAAGGATTAGCAATACATTCATCAACAACCAGTGCACAGAAGGAACAAGTAGAATCTATAAGTTTATGTAAATAGTGTAAATAAAAGCATGAAAACGTGAGGATGGTGGAAATGGGATGACACCACCATCATTTTATCCCCTCATTCTATTTGATAGCTTAAATTTTATTATGTGTAACTCCTTTGCATGTAATTTTTATGATGTTTCTCATGGTTAATTGGATTTTACATATTGCTCTAGTTCTTGGAAGCCCTAATTACTATGAATTTTCTCTGTGTCCTTCACCCTTGCCAACGTCTTGTTGTTCCCCTTGTAGTCATACAGGTTGGCCTTGGTCTTGTCAACCAGGCCAACCCTCTCCCTCCCCTTTGTACAAGCTCCTCTAGAGCCCCTACTACCTTTGTTGCTAGAACAAGTGTTAGGTTCACCACCTCCCATTGGCATCCAACATTTCTCAACTTCACTAGAGCATCATTGGATTTCAAGAAGCAGTCCACCACTTAGATTTACAAGGGAGATTTACGGCTTAGCTGTAGTGGATACGTTGGAATTTGTTGGCTATTTGACAACCAACATCCTGAGCCCCTTCTCACTGTCTTTTCAATGCTTTTGGTTTATGTTTTCCATACATAGACACAATGCTTTTATGTTATGAACAATTATATTTTTTGTTGTTGTAGATACCATGTTAGTTACAATACAATAGTACAACATTCATATTTTTTGTTAATGGCATGGATAGAACAATACAAAGATGTTGTTTTTGGATTAAGATCCTTCTCTTTGCTGATGGTCTAGTTTCCCGAGTGGCAGACAATGGCTAGAAAAGCTTTTATGGTTGTAATCGGAAACTTTTTATGACTGATCAATAGAACTAGTAACTTACATAAAAAATGTTATTAAAAAAAATATTTAAGTTGTTTTTAATTTTATTTTTTAGCTAACCTAGAGGAATTTGGTAGCTTGCATGACACGGGGCTACCAATGAAATTTTGGGGATATACAGTTTGTCCTCCTCTTTGTAAACCATGTCACAACCAGGAATTTGAACCTTGGATCTCTTAATTACCACAAATTCATATTACTTCAATCACCACTTGAATGATACCCTAAAACTTAAGTTATTT
>APFE030195668.1:0-39321 GCA_000404065.3 Pinus taeda | reverse complement strand
AAAATACCGTTTGACAAATTCATAATAAAAATATTCACTCTGCACATAATTTTTAAGCTAGATTTAAATGATTATTTTTAATCATTTAATTATAAATATAATTAATTTAATTATTATTAAAATAGATTTAAATATATTCAAAATTCGAACACTAGGATGTGAATACATTAATCAATTCCATGGGGGGTAGGTAGGTTTTTGTGATAGGTAATTGGAAAATTATTTTATTTGATTGGTGAGAATTTCAAGTGCACGTGCACCCACTTAAACTTGTAGAGACTGATCCCTCTTTTGCCATCACTAACTGACACGTGTAAAATTTCATGTTTGCCATCGCCAACCGACACGTGTGGAATCTCACGTTTATGTGTAGAGAAGCTTTTATATGTTGCCAACTTACACGTATGGTACCACAACTTTTATGGATAGACAATATTATTTAAATGGACAATCTTATTCTAATAATGTAAATCAGTGGGATGGATGGTGTAATTTCTAACTTTATACATAGCATTACGTGTGGGCTTTGACGACATATTAAATGCTTTAAAATAGGTTCAAAGAAATACATTTACATATTGATTCATGTAAGTAATGATTATCAGATTGTTTAGAGGATTTTCGGTGAAATCACATAGATAATCATTTGTCGACGCGTTTCGAACCAACCAGTGTGGTTCATCGTCAGGACAAGTTGATGAACCAGATCCAGCTTAGCAAGTTAAATAGTCTGAGCAAAGATTACAACGACTAATTAACGGCTAATTTTCACAGAAGTCTAAATTCCTTGATTATCAGATTAATTGATTACTGTCAATGTTAATAAATGGGCAAGAGAGTAATTGTTTTTTTTGTCTGTATCATTAAAACCCATAAAATTATTATTATTATTTTTTAATGTATTAACCAGGAAATTTTAATTTTGAAAATTTTTAATTTCAAAATAATTGATTTAATATAATAATTTCTAAAAAAAATTAATGTAAAAAGTTGAGAGGTCAATTTTTTTATTATTGTAAATTGATTACAATATGAAAAATATTTTCTTTTCCACTGCGTAATTCTTGTCCGCATCTACATCCACATCTCTAATCTTCTTGACTTATCAAACCAACCCAATAATAGTGATCTTGGAATGCTTCTTTCTCTGCTCTTTGATCATAAAAACAAAATTTTGAAAAATGACAATTAGACTCTCTTTTTTTGAGGTCCAATAGACCACATTGCTCTTAGTGGATGTTAATCATCAGCCTCATCATAACCAAGTCAATTAATAAAATTACCTACAAATCATTTTTATAAATAAATCTAAATAACTATTATTGATAAATATATAAAAAATAATAATTTAATTATTAAAACTTAAAACTATTCCTATACCTAAAAAGTTGAGATGACTGAGACCATATATAATTTTAATTAATAATCCTATAAGATTTAATATTTATTATAATAATTTTTTCTTTAAAATTATATATATATCAAAATAATAAATTTTAAAATTAAAAAGGAAATTTAATATTTAATATTTAAATTTATTTATTTAACACTAGACTTAAAAAAAAATATAAATTTTCTAAAACATAAAGAAAGAATAAATTTCTAATGCTCAATCCATGATTTAAGCTTCATTAAAAACACACTCAAGCCATGATTTATTCTTCATTAAAAATATTCTCGATATTCTTATTTTTTAAAATGAAGATATTAATTTTATTTTTAATATTTAATATAGTTTTAGGTCACTTGACACCATTCATGCTCAAGGTTGGTAAATTATATTATTAAAAAATTTGTTGGTGCCTAGTCACACCTGTAGATTCCCCTTTAAATTTTAAAAGATTTTGATTGGCTTATACATTATGACATGGAAATTCAACGTTAACTTTTTAAAAACAAATTTCCTCTAATTGACATTTCATCGTGAATCCTAGGTGGTTTAAAAAAATATGGAAGTGGAACCTACCACTAAAATTAAAGTGTTTTGGTTGGTTGGCAAGGCAAGATAAGATCTTAATTTGAGATAGCCTTTGCAAGAGGGGTTTCAAAGGTCTGGAGAGGTATTTTAAGTGAGTCGGCATATGAGGATGTACATCACCTATTTCTACTTTGTCCCTTTACGTGCTCCATTTGGTCTAGTGTTTTGGATATCTTAGAGATATCTACAGACTGGAACACTACCTCATTGGATGCATGTCTTTGGGATTGGTTCTCACGATCTAAGACTCTACGCACAGTACCTTTTTACATTATTTGGGGTAATTGGAGATGTAGAAATGCAAGAATATTTGAGGAAACTCTTCTGGACATCAAGAGAACATGCAAAGAGAGTGTTGCTTACTACAATGAAATTGAATTTGTAAAGGAAAAGAGTTATGTGAGATGTATACAACTCACAAATATTTGGAGTAGGTTTCTTATGGGGTTCTTTGATGGGCAACCTACAATGATAGTTGTGGGAGTGGGGCTTATATTATATTAAATCCCGATACTTATTTCATTTTTCTTGGAACAATGGGTCAAGTTCTAATACTTGTGTGCAGCTTATTTCCCTTTGGGGGGTTCTATTCTGTCAAAGTGGCTATCTATAGAGAAAATGGACATCTACGACGACCCAAAAGTGGTCGTAGATTAGATTCTGAAGCCATCATCTTTCAATCCTCCATTGCTCATTAATTAGATGAAGATAATTAAATTATTGTTGGGTTGTTTTAATGGACTAACTATTTCTCATTTATACAGGGAGCATAATGTTGTGGTTGATGCATTATTAAAGGAGGGACACACCAATCAACACGGAGAGATTATTTACAAAGCTTACTCCAATGACAATTTCCACCAGTCAGGGAAAATCCATATTGCTTAGTCACTCTTTCTATTAATATGGTTTCTTCCTTGTTTATTGTTTTTTGAAAAGAATTTGTGGTGATGGGAACATAATTTGTAATATCAGGATGTGTGATAAGCCTTTTTTGATCATGATAGTTGGATTGATATAACGAATATCTAGTCATATGCTATATGTAACAACTTTTTTATTAATAGAAAGTTATTGGGTTCTTCTTCTCTGAAAAAATGCTTCACCTATTTCACACTCCCTAATGTGAAAGACATTGAAAATGCCCAACCTGGATTTGGTGTCTACCTTTATTTTTAGCATCTACAACCAATCGAGCTTATCCTTGAGAAACCATAAGTTTAAGTGGTGGTGCATTTTTGTTTCCTATTTAGATTATGTAAAATAAATATATATTTTTATGTATTTATAAGTAAATTATTTAAAGTGGACATGACTTTATCATTATGAACATTATGTAATATTAGCTAGCAGAATTGTGAAAACATGAATTTTAGTGACTATCTCGTGATAAGTATGTGGAAAAACTAATATTTTTTGAGTTGTTCATTAAAAAAAATCAAATATATTATTTTTCAAAAGTTTAGATCTAATATAGTATCAATTTTTTATTATTTAACTCATATTTATTATTAAAAAGAGTTAAATTTGAGTCAGCACAATAGCACATAAAGGACCAAAATAACACCAAAATGTTATATTTTTGTTACAAGAAAAAAGTTCACTTGCCTCTTTAAGGGAGAACTTCCAATAGAATAAATCCCCAACTACAAGTAACTTCACAAGCCTTATTTTACATTTCTTGATCCTCATATTTAGAAAAAGAATTTTCTAATTTAAATTGGTAAAATTGATATAAATATTGAATTTGAATTGCTTGAAAATCTCACAACTTTAGCAATAAATTAAATTTTATAAAAACATTTTTTAAGCTATATTAAATCTAAATTAACTGCGCCGAGAGACGCTCTATAAATCAATATGGGAGAGATGTTATCATACAATGTTACATTTAAAAACAATAAAATAATAATTTAAAATTTGTAATAACAAAAGAAATTATTGTCGGCTATAATTACAATACTTTAATTTACACCTTAGTCTTATATAACTTTATATAAAGATATAAAGTAACCAAAAATAAAAATAAAAATAATTTAGCTTTATTATGAGGAAGAAATGTAATGAGTAAAAAGTTATAATTTACTTTGTACTACAAGGAAGAAACATAATATATTGTACTGTCAACCATAAATAAAACATTTCAATGACCATATTAAATAACATAATTTTATATATACTTTATATAGAAAGAAATAATGTAGTTTGGAGATTTATGTGGTGCAATTTTTGGGATTGAGAGATCGAAAATTCCACAATCTGCATTTTTAAGTCTACATTTCGAGTCTGGAACAAGTCTCATCTTCAAGACTGAATCTGAGTCTTGTTCTAGACTCAAAAGGTAGACTTTAAAATGTAGACTGTGGAATGTCCAATCTCTCAATCCCAAAAATAATGTAATTTAAATTGAAAATTTTCACTTTAGTGAGAAAGATTGAGAAAATTCTTATTTCATTAATAGTTTATTTCTAATTCAATGAATGAGGGATATTTGTAATTTTTTCAATGTTTAATATGGATTTGATATGTAATATTTTAGAAAATATTAATAATAAAAATAATTAAATGTATACATATATGAACAAAATATGAGGAGGCATAATTTAATATTTTAATGTGGAGAACATGAATTATAAATAACATATTTCAATGTCAACTACTTATATATTATACCAGCCTAGTTCCATATTAACTGTGGATCTACCAAGTGCCTAGGGGGATCAAATCTCTTTTCACTCTAAAAGATGTTTGCATCTTAAGAGGTATACTTCACAACTCCAAATATTCACAATGATGCAAATTTGGTAATAACCATAATTCATTATGTGATTTTTCATTGGTATGGTAATCTTCCTAAAGTTTTGTATCTACAATTGGACAACACTTGTCGTGAAAACAAAAATTAGATTGTTTTTGGATATCTAAACATGCTTGTTGAATTGAGAAATTTTCAGAAGGTAAAGTTTGGTTTCCTTTCTTTTGGGCACACTCATGACCATATTGATAAGATGTTTAGTCGTTTTTTAGTCATATTGAGGAGGAAGGAAGTTGGGAGCTTTCCATCATTAATTGAATGTATTAAGAAATCATACATGCCGGAGCCTATTTTTGAAGTGTTGGAAGAAACCATTGACATGCGAAGGTTTATTCTAGGATCGCATGGTGAGAATAAATGCATTGAACAACTTAATGACATTAGCTTCCAACATCAATTTCGTATCAAAAAAAATGATGGGAAAATACTAATATGGGGCAAGAAGTATTCAACTACTGCAGAATGGGCGTCGTCATCAGGTTTGGCATTTTTGAAGTTCATTCTAGATCATCCAATATTTGTGTCAAATATATTGTTATTACAATCAGTTGCTGAAGTTCATAATGCATGCATGCAGAATAGAGATATATATTATTTTGATTTCCTAGAAGAAATTAAAAAATGTATTAGATATATATATGAGTACTTTGATATTGCTGATTTAGTTCAGTGGGAGTCTTTTTTCAATAATCAAAGAGATATCATTTCAAGAACAACAAACGAAGATATACCTTTGAAAATTCCATTTATTTGGTCACAAAATGTGTCAAATGAACATGAAGAAATAAACATTGTTGAATAGCAACAATCTCAAGGTATTATTAATTCTTCACAGGTAGAGGAAAGAGAAATGTATATTGGTTCCAGAAGATCTCGTGCACAACGTGAAGCCATGGAAGACCTTTACAGGGGTTCAGTATAGGATATTAAGGAGGGTTTCATGATCACAGTTTTAACAGATTAAGATCCCAATGGCTATCCATTTTGGGTTGCTAAGGTTATGAAGGTCATTACATAAAATGATGATGTTGCAGGTGTTGAAGTACATTGGTATGCCACAAATACACACCCATTCAATGGTGTGTATAATTCAGAGATGATAGTTGATAAAAAAGTTGGCAGAAAGAGAAAAAGATAGGGTAAAAATATAAATCGCCACCGCACATACCTCTTAAAATTGGAGGATGTTGATATACTTGTTAATGACTTCAATTTAACAAAGACAGGAACTCTTTGCTTCAAGACGATAGAGATTCTGAAGAGGTTGTTACCAGAAAGAACAATGTTGAGATGGGAGTATGTTGAAACCAGTCATAGATCCAAAAGAATTTTGAAACTTGAAATGGTGGGCATGCATGTGGACTCAGATGGGGCACTAGTTGATGAAAGAGAAGAATATGGAACATCTTTATCTACATCCAATCATTCATCTGAAGATGTGAATTTTGATGGTGTGAAAAAAAATATGAGTGATTTTGAATAACTGTCTAAGATAGTGTATATAACCAATGTTTGCATCGTATCTTGAAATAAAAAATTGATTTCCATATGGTGTAAAATGAAGTTATGAGTCATTTTTATGTTTGTTGGATTATATGTTTTTATTATGATGTTTTTTATTGTTCAGAATATCTACAATGCAACAATAACTTGGAGATATAATTAATGTTTCATTCAATCTACAAGTAATGACATTTTGATTAATTTAGTCATGTAATTTGTTCATAATGTCATGGTTTTTTAATTTTATGGTCGAAAGTTTTCCTTTTTTTTTGTATCTTTAATGTTATGGTTGAAAACAATTAGAATTTTAGGGATCTTTAGTGTTATGTTATTATATGTTTAACAACATGGATGAAAACTGATAGAATTTTAAGGTGTTTCAGATCCCATTATTTTATCTTTATTGTCATTACTAAACAATGTTGAAATTATAACTAAGAAAGAAAAATGTTATTCTACCAAAAACATTAGTGTGTTTTTTTCCTCAAAAACAACTGTTTTTTGCACAAAAAAAATCGGTTTTACTGCCATTTTTTAAATATGTTGAAAATTAACCCTAAAAAAAACATCATTCTAGTATACACACTTTTCGTTTTTAGCACTGTTTTTCATGTTTTATTGGGGTTTTTTTGCTAGAGTTCCCGTTTTGAGTTTATAATTCCCATTTCAAAGTTTACATTGTTAATAATAAAGGTTGTTGCACATTATGTATTTTCATTGGATTTTTTATTGATTAGTATAATAACTTATAGTGAAGGACACTAATTACGATGTAGAGGACTCTGCACCAACCATTAAAGAATAAATGAAGGATTAGTCGTACTATTAGCATCTAAAATTCATATTAAGCAATTGGATTAAATGGAGGTGATGCAAACACCAAGCAATATTATATAACAAGTGCATATACAAAAATTTAAGTCCCACAAAATTAATACATCAATTTCACTCTAAGGTATGGAAGAAGCTTTTATTCTGCAGAATGCAGACCTGCGAGAGTGCGGAAGAAGCACAATGAAATCTTTTTATGTGCCTCTGTACTTCACACAACATTAACAGGTTAAAACAGATAAATCTTTTGAACTTTATAGTAAAGAGAACTACAAAGCTTCAATAATGAAAATAATAAAAGTTGTCGCACATTATGTGATTTCATTGACCATCATCGTGTTAGCATTTTATTCTTGGGACATGTATGTATTATATCCAAAACTATTGTCAAACGTCCATTTTCAATCTGATCATCCGAGGTGTTCAGGAAGATTTCATTGTGTTAAGTGTGGAGGTGTGGCGAAAGCTTTCATTGTGGAAAGCGTGAAAAAAGTTTTAATTGTGCTTCCTTCATACTCCTCATAATGAAATTAAATCAATTAAAAATAAAACACTAAAACAGACAATTCAATAATTAAAATAATAAAAGTTGTACATTTTGTGTTTTCATTGGATTTTTTATTGACCAGTACGAGAACCTACAGTGACAGATACAAACTGCAATATAGATGAATTCACACCTAGTATTAAAAATTAATTAAGGGTTAGTCGTACTATTAACATCTAAAATTCGTTGTGATATTTTACACAAATTATGCAAAACATTATCATAGAATTCTCCACAAAATTGGTGAATAAATTTAGAATTAGAACAGAGTAATCAGTCTTAACGCTTGAGAAGTCTTCAATGGTGAGCAATACAATTATAGTAACAAAAACTATATCAAGATTCAAATTCCAATCATCATAGCTATGATTAAAATAAATACTTTAGACAGAACATATATCTGAAATCCAATTGTTCTTAGCTATGAAAGAAGCTTTCATTGTGCGGAATGCAGAGGTGGAGAGTGCACATGTATGGAAGAAGCACAATGAAATCTTCTTAAGCATCTTTGCACTGTATACAAATTTAAAATATTAAAACATATAAAAAAATTCAAAATTTATAGTAAATAGAACTCAAATATTTGATAATGGAAATAATTAAAGTTGCCACACATGATGTGTTTTCATTGAATTTTTTTATTGACCATCACTATGTTTGCATTGTATTTTTGGGAAATGTATGTACGATATTGATCCAAATTGAAACAAGAGCACAACAAAATACATATATGTAGCAAAAATAACACTTCATTTCATTAATATCATAACACTGAAATATGCTTACAAACAGAATGGAAATAAACTAGCTCGGGCGATGATAGCTTATCTTTGAGAAGAGATGTGGTGGCTACATGCCTCTGAACCGTGTTACAATGAAGCTCAAGGGCCTGTTTATTGTTGAACAATAAGAGAAAACCATAAATAACCAAAACCTTAACCCCAAGGGATGTAACACCAAGAGTTTGTGGGCCCCGTTGGGGTTAGTTGGGCAGTCAACTTCCCAGGGTTGTAACTTGGTCATATTATCTTCGTTTGGTGCATACGATACCTTGTTGGAAAGGTCTCTTTGAGTACTACATGATTTTTGGTAGGAACGTAGGCTATGAGCCTACATTGGACCTTAAAAAATGTTGCTTATGGGGGTTAAAACCACTCCGGAAGTTTAGGACCCGAAAAACTACTAAAAATAGTAAATGCTGAAATAAAAAAGGAAACAGATGAAACCGACTGGAGGTCTAGGTGGAATAGGCCAGTGGCCACCAATATCCACCCAGATCATTCCTCCCCCCTTTAAGAAGCAATGGTCCCCATTGCATGTAGAGCCTCCATAAGGTGAGGAAAATTTTGTTAAACCTAGTCCCCGGTGAACCACTTGCCCTGGTGAAGGAGTTGAATTGCTTTGACAACTTGATATAGATGGATCCTATATTGGTGAGTGTTCTTGAGCTACGTGTCCATGAGATAATCAATTTTGGTATGTTCCATGAAATCCGGGTTGAGCTATGTCGGTGTGAGTTGTTCTACAATGTCGGATGTGTCCAACAATAGTGGAAAGTATGGCCAAAGACAGTCTAGATTGAGCACTGGGTGCAGACCAAGGAATGGTGGGATGTTGAGCTCGAAGGCATTGTCAGCAACCACCTTGGTGATGGTGTATGTCCATATCAGAGCAGGCAGAGCTTGCATTGGGATCCAACGAGGCGCTCCTTCTGCAAATGTAGCCAAACTTTGTCGCTCACTTGGAATTTGTGTGACACTCAATGTTGATCATGGCACTGATTGTACTCAGAATTGGATTTGTCCACTATATCATGGACCTTCTGACAGATGTGTTGAATGCACTCAGTGAAGTTGTTAGCCCTATCGGCTTCAGACTAGATGTGAGCCGAATCTGCCTAAGTGACTGCAACTGGTATGGCCACATTAATGGGACATAATAGCTTAAATCTGAGCCGTACCTGAAAGGGGTTGTGGCCCTTTTAGTTGTGGAGAGTTCTATTGTAGTTATTCTAGACATAGGGGAGACTTTCATCCCATGTGCATGGATGCTTCAAGTTTTACATGGGTAGAATGCGTATTATCATCCCGTTGACAAAATTTGTTTGGCCATTAGTTTGGGGACGGAAATTCGTGGAGTTAGTAAGTTTTGTATCCAACATCGACCAGAGACTTGACCAAAATGGACTGAGGAATTTGTTGTCCTGATCTAAGACAATGGACTATGGAATGCCAAAATGTACCCACAGTTTCTCAAAGAAGAACTTATTAGTGGCCTCCATCGTGATACTCTTCTTGTAGGCCTCCATGATGGCCATCTTAGAGAATTTGTTGACGACCATGAAAACAAAGTCATTGCCATGCTTAGTAGTAGGAAGGCCCAACATGTAATCCATGGAGATAGATTCTCAAGGTTGACTAGGAGTATATAGAGGAGTATATAGGCCTTGCTTCTTGATGGCTAGTTTGGAAATGACGCAGGTGGTGCAAGATCTAATGTACTTCTCAACATCCTGACGAAGTTTCGACTAATAAAAATGCTTCTGCAATACCACCATTGTTTTCTCTACTCTAAAATGTCCAACAACTTGATTGTAGTGTGCCTCCCAAATCATCTTGGCATGCTCACTTGAAGGAACAGATATGTGTTCTAGGTGGCATAAAAGTGAATCCTAAAGTTGAAATTTTGGAACTTGCTTCCCTTCTAGGAGTGTCTGATATGTGTTGTTGAATTCTGGATCGTTGTGGCAAAGATGCGACCACCCCAAAGTCTCGTGCACATAGGATTCGAGCACAGTGATTAATGCCATGACTGGTAGTTGGCTGAGGCAATCTGCAACATTATTGGTGTTTCCCTTCTTGTACTTAATGTTCAAATGGAACTGTTGCAGGTAGGTGGACCATTTTTTTATGGCGATCGTTCTACAACTTCCCTTGGTGACTTGACTTAAAGGCCAAGTGATATGAGAGAACCCCAACACAAACCTGCGGTAGAAATTGGAAAGACCCAGAAAGTTGCAGAGCTCTGTTAGAGTGGTTGGGGCTGGTCAATCTGGAATGACTTATATCTTGGCTGGGTCCACATGCACACCCTATTAATCAATGATGTACCCCATATATTGAACCTAGGACATGCCAAAAGTGCATTTCTCCAAATTGGCACACAACTTGTGTTGTCGCAAGGTTTGAAGGACCTATCAAATATGGTGGAGGTGATCTTCCCAACTCTAGTTGAAGATCAAGATGTCATCTAAATACACCACTACGAATGCATTAGTGAAGGGTTGCAAGATGTTTTCCATCAATCTCATGAAGGTTGCAGGGGAATTTGTCAACCCGAAAGGCATGACCAACCATTTGAAAAGGCCCTCCTTGGATTTCAAAGAAGTCTTCCACACATTAGAGGATTAGATAGGCACCTGGTAATAACTAGACTTCAAGTCCATCTTGCTGAAATATCCCCCCCCCCTTGAGCTAGTCCAGAAGGTCATCAATCTGTGGGATTGGGTACCTATTCCGAAAAATGATCTTGTTCAAAGCCCGATATTCTATACAATGTCTCCAGGTCTCATCCTTATTCTGTACCAATACAATTGAGCTCCCATAGGGGGATGATCTTGGTCTGATGTTCCCTTCCTAAAACAACTCCTGAATTTGCCTCTTGATCTCATTGTTCTCCATAATAGAGCATTGATAGATTGGTCCATTGGGTAATGGCACACCAGGGTTCAGATCAATGGAGTGCTTGATCTGACAGTGCAGAGGTACCCTTGTAGGTGAGGCAAAAATTTCCCTGTACTCCTCCACGACCTTGTCCATATGTTATTATTGTATGGAGGATCCCTGTCTGGAAGCCATGGCCACAACCTTCTTCTTTCCCTGAGGGTGAATCATAAAAAAAACAAATTTCTTAGTCTACTAAATGATCTTACTCCATTTCTTTGAAGTGATCAAAGAGATGGCAGTAGGTGTGATATCCTGTACAACTTATTTCCCAAAGTAATAACCATAGAGCGAGGTCTAGACTCATATACAACATTTTTCTTCCACAAGTATGGTTGTCCTAATAATACATCACAAACTTTGAGAGGAGGAACATCCCACAACACCTCATCTATGAAGGGCTTGATGTTGTAGGGATCGCGACAATACCGGCTGACACGGAGATCGCGTCCTTGGTGACACCACTCGATGGTGTACGACTACAGATGTGTTGTCATTGGTAGGCCCAATCACTTCATGACATCTTCTCAAATGAGGTTCTTTTGGCTCCTGATGTCAACAATGAACTACAGTAGAGAATCCTTCACCCACATCTGTGAGTGGAAGAGGCGTTCCGCCTCCTCTGAATCTTCAGGCTCATTCTTCTGGATATTGGTCGTGGCCACAATGGAACTGGGCTCCTCGTCAATTATCTGTTTCCCTTTCTCATTCCACTTGTAAAGTTTTGACTCAGAGTCAGAACATGCATCTAAATTGAAAGCCTTTAGCTCATCCATCAATGATTGCTTGGCCTGACACTCACTTGTGTTGTGAGTGGATCTCTTACGGAACTCACATCATTTTCCCGTGTCCTTCTTTATCTTTGTGGTGTTGTTCTTTGCTTGCAGCTCTGACGGGTTGTCTTGGGTCACCCCACCTTGGCTTTGGCCTTTGCTCTATGGTTTGGGGGTGCCTTCTCCTTGCTTCAGATTTGCAGATCCAATGTCTTGCTTCTTGTGTTTAAACTTTTGCTCAATCTTGACACATATCAGTATGTTGTGCCGAGTGAGGAGATGTCCATGAACTCCATATCATCCTGGATGTACTTATGTAGACAGTTGTAGTACTTGAGTAACAAATGCCACTCAGAATCCTTGATACCCAACTTTGTCCAGAGGGTATGGAAAACATTTGTGAACTTTGGCACATCTTGGTCCCTTCCCTGTCGTAGTGTGATCCACTTTATGAATTTACCTTCGTAGCTCCTGACAGGGTAATATTGTTTCTTGATGGCATCTTATAAATAATCCCAAGTGGATGCGACTGAAAACGGTGAGGATTCCCTCTCGTCCTTTTGTTCACAGTAGGTTTACCACTAGTCTTGACGTGTGGGGCGGCTTTGAGAAGTATAAAAGTAATATTTTCCTAATTGGAAAATTCATGAACTAAAAAATATCCATCCAATAGATTCAACCATTTATCTATGGCATCTGCATATATCTGGCTCTCAAATATGGGAATGTCAAAGTTAACTTGTACCTTAAAAGAAGTGGCGCGTCTAAAGTGGCTGTTGGATGAGGATGTGTCACCTTTGGGTAGTCGTTAAAGGATCTGGGCAAAGTTATCCATCATCACATTCCTCTGTCGCTCAAGGGTTTCCTCGAGCAATATTTTGATAGGATCTCCTTCTCCCTCGGATTTCTTTTCTTTTTCCATATGAGGTCATTGGGGTTTGTGAAGCTATTCTTACAAAGGTTCAACCAGATCGAGCACTAACTCCTTATACCCTGACCTTGTTGGAGACATTTAAAGAAAAACGGAGAAAGAGCAAACCGCTCTTATACCACTGATCTGAATTAAACAGGAACCAACAAAATACAGATATAACCATAAATACATATATGCAATACAAATAACACTTCGTTTCATTAATATCATAATAGTGAAATATGCTTACAAATAGAATGGAAATAAACTAGCTCGGGCGATGGTAGCTTATCTCTTAGAAGAGATGTGGCAGCTACATGCCTTCAAACTGTGTTACAATGAGGCTCAAGGGCCTATTTATTATTGAACAACAAGAGAAAACCTTAAAAAACGAAAACCCTAACCCCAAGAGATGTAACGCCAAGCGTTTGTGGGGCCCATTGGGGTTAGTTGGGCATCCAACTTCTTGGGGTCGTAACTTTATCATATTAACTCTATTTGGCACGTATGATGCCTCATTGGAAGATTCTCTTCGCGTACAACAATATTTGCGGCAAGTCCTTATAGAACAATATAGACCTGCAACTGACCTCAAAAAAATGTCATTTAGGGGCTCAAAAGTGCTCCGGAAGTTCACGACCTGAAAAAACTACTAAAAATAGTAAATGCTGAAATAAACAAGGAAACAAATGAAATCGACTGGAGGTCTAGGTGGAATAGGCGGGTGGCCACCAATATCTACCTGGATCATATATCCAAACCTATTATCAAATATTCATTTCCATTTTGATCAATAACACAAATTTAGATGTAATATAAAACCTCAAAGCATATCCTATAAAACTTATGCAAAACAACATCATATAGCTATGTACAAAATTATTGAATCGACTTACAATTGGAACACAATAATCAGTCTTATTTCTTGAGAAGTATTAAACAGTGAGCAAATTTGTAGTTACAATAACAAGAACTGTATCGAGACTCAAATTCCAGTCATCGTAGTTATGATAAAATAAATACTACAAATGGAACATATATCTGAAATCCAAAAATATTCTGAGGTGTGGAAGAATCTTTCATTGCGCTGAATGTGAAGGTGTGGAAGTTCACAAGTGTGGAATAAGCACAATGAAAGCTTATTCTTCAACTCCAAAGTCCGCACAATTTTACAAGTTTAAAACATATAACGAGTTTCAAAATTTGTAGTAAATAGAACTATAAAGCTTCAATAAGATGTATGTATGATATCCAAAACTATTGTCAAATTCGTGTTTTCATTTTGATCAATAACAAAACTTTAGATGCAATATAAAACCTAAAACTGTATCCTTGAAAAATTATAAAAAGGATTATCATGAAATTATCCACAAAATTGGTTAACATAATTATAAATGAAATAGAGTAAACATACTTAGTGCTTAAGAAGTCTTGAATAGTAAGAAACACAATTACGGTAACAAGAAATGTATTGAGACTCAAATTGCAATAGTCATAGCTATGATTAAAATAAATACTACATATAGAACATATATTTGAAATAAAAAATTGTTTCGAGGTGCGAAAGAAGCTTTCATTGTATGGAGTGCGCAAGTGCATAAGAAGCACAATGAAAGTTTCTTCTGTAGCTTTCACTTTGCAAAACTTTAAGAGATTAAAACATTTAACTGTTTTCAAACTTTATAGTAAATAGAACTACAAAGATTTAATAAGATGTATGTATGATATCCAAAATTATTTTCAAATTTTCATTTTCATTCTAATCAATAACACAACTTTAGATGTAATATAAACTCTCAAAGCATATGCTCGAAAAATTATGCAAAACGTTATCACGAAATTCTCTAGAAAATTGGTGAACATAATTATAATTAAAATAGAGTAATCATTCTTATTGCTTGAGAAGTCTTGAATAGTAAGAAACAAAGTTACAGTAACAAGAATTGTATCAATATTCGAATTACAATCATCATAGATATGATTAAATAAATACTACACACGAAACATATATATGAAATAAAAAATTGTTTTGAGGTGTGAAAGAATATTTCATTGTGCAGAGTTCATATGTGCGTGAGTGCGTAGTTATGGAAGATGCACAATGAAATTTTCTTCCGCATCTCCGCACAACTTTAAGAGATTAAAACATTTAACAACTTTCGAACTTTATAGTAAATAAAACTGCAAAGCTTCGTTGAGGTGTATGTCTGATATCCAAAACTTGTGTCAAATGTTCATTTTTTGTTCTAATCAATAACACAACTTTAGATGCAATATAAAAGCTCAAAGCATATGCTCAAAAACTTATGGAAAACATTATCATCGAATTCTCCACAAAATTGGTGAACAAACTTAGAATTAGAATAGAGTAATCAGTATTAGTGGTTGAGAAGTCTTTAATAGTTGGCAACATAGCTACGATAACAAGAACTACATTGAAATTATAACTATATTGAAAGGAAGTCATAATAAGTAACATTTCAATATAGTAAGTAAACACATTAAGTAACATGTTTGTCTACCTTAATATAGCTATGATTATAACATTTCAATATAGTAAGTAAGAACTATATTGAAAGTAAAGTCATTATCAAAGAAATGTTTGTCTACCTTAAGATTACTTTTGACCAAATCAACAAATGACTTAATTCCTTGTGCTAAATGCTGGAAATCAGAAGTAGCTTGTCATGCATGTTCAATAATTTTCAATCTTTGGCATATATTAGTGATAATATAAGATTTCAATGCGTTAAGGAGTTTGTCAGCTTTATTAGATCTATAGGGTCTAATGGGGGTAGAAATTGTCGATAATAATACCCATATTGCCATTGGAGTCATTAAAAAAGGGCTCAGATTTAGAGCATCTTCTAACTCTTTTATTCTTTCTTGTAGTATTAGGTTCTCCACTTGTTTTTCACTAATAAACTTTGTGAATGTGATACCAATAGCTTGATGGAATTTCATAGGCCTTGTGACTGTAACCCCAGACACATCAACATCTTTTTCTACTTTATCATTAACCTTTTTATTATGAACCTTTACTTTTACAATTCTCAAATTTTCACTGCCCTTGTTATAATTTTCATTTTCCAGTGTGATAGGGTGGTTATCATATTTATATGTTGAGTTACAATTAACTTGATTTTTTTTTTTTGAAATTGAAATTAATTATATAGAATTGATAGTTATTATATTGATAAGTGCATCTATTTGAAATAGAGTTTTTATATTTTTAATTTAATTAGTAATAAGGTGAATGATAAGGAATTAATCTTCTCAAAATGTTTTAAAATATTCTTAATAGTAGTCACAAATCAAAGGTTAAGATTTATTTTAATAGTAGTTATGTTTGTCTTTTTAATTAAATTGATTAATTAAAAAAATGTTACAAGGTTCAGCTTCTTCACTCAAAACATAAATTGAGATCTTTTCTCTAAGTGATAATATACTGTGCATCTGAGGTCATCAAAAGTATATGCCATTGACATTTTTTTCAGCCTCTTAGAGAGCCAGTTGGATAAGATTTTTAACCAATAAGTAATACTAAACTGGCCAATAGTTAATGTGTGGTGTTACCTCTAATTACTCCTATTCTTTCAGTTTTTCTTTTTGAAGAAAGAAAATTGTAATTTTGGTTATAGCACGCAAAAGGAAAAAATTATTTAAAAAAAGAAAAGAAAAAAAAAAACAGTTTTTGGTCTTATCATTGGGCTTAGATGGATATAGATGACCAATACATAACTTTCTCTCTTTTTTTAAAGAAGATGAGTGATGAGGCCAAACCTTTTTTACAAAACAACCAACCTAATTCGAACATCTGGTAGAAGATTTGCAAGTTATTTCTTAAAACCTGACACATTTTAAGTAATATTTACCAATACCTCCAAATTTTTGATGTAGTTTCAACTTAAGAGCTTGAACTCCATATTTAATGTAAACATGCAAGGATTTTGACCATAACTTATGTTGCACTTGAGCATATTTTAGAATTTATTGAACAATTATACATGCTCTATTTTGAATTGGCTAAAATTTAAGCATATTATAAGTGTTACCAAAGATTCACTAGTTCATTCATTACTTCTGGGATTCTTTTTATCCAATTTCTTCAAAAAATAAAAAAATATCACATTGTGGAATATAATGAGTAAATCTAATCCAAAAAAAATTGCAAGTCAAAGAAATATTGTTTAAGCACTTAGTTATAATAAGCTTAACTATTTCTTATCTATCTTCTAATTTTTTAGACACGGTCGTGCAACACTTATTAGTCCCTGATATGGAAGGGCTCTAGAAATCAATTTACTTGTTGACTACTATTAGTTTAGCTTTGACCAATGCAAGTTACACTGTTTAAATTTGAAAATTATTATTATTATTATTTTCCAGTATTTTTCAAAAAATTATTTTTCAAAAATGTGATTGGGCTATGAATTTGAAGGTCCCATTGTAGCCTTTGCGCCATGTGGATAACTGCCTCCCATATTCTTGACATAATTTATGGATATAGTTAACTATTGATGCCATTACTTTTATTCTTGAACTTAATAATTTTTTTTTCTAGGTAAAGTTAATTCTATTAAAAAGAGAAGGTATTTACAAGGTGACCGAGGTCATTACAGTGCTCTAATGCGAGCCATCTTTCCAAAAGATCGGCTAATGCCTGAAACCACCCATGGAATCCCAAACATCCCAAGACCATGTTCTGAAACCACCCATGGAGGGCCATATATCCCAAACAAAACCATGGAACCAGTACACTAGAAGCCGAAAGAGACCCATAACCCAGATAACTAAGGAACCGCCCAAGGATAACCAAGAACTGATCAAAAACAGAGAGATCACCTACAACAAAAACATGTTATTCGGCCGGTCGTTCCTCCACAATTTGGCACCAGCCAAATTCCGGTTCATCCACAGGAGGAGTGTTGAACTGAGCAGAAGGACCGGGATCAGCAGGCTGCATCTCCTCATCCCGAATGCCTCCATTTGGTTCCGCTTGTGCCGGTTATGGCATCATACCAATGCCGATCTGGAACGCAGGGGGAGGACCAACAGCGGCTCTCGAACCTCCCGTGTGACTATCCGAGCCTTCCAATTCCGTGGTTTCGTAAAACACCACAGAGATGTGTACCATGACCCGTAGTTGATGCAACGAACTATTGAACGTAAAAATGGCTGACCCAGTTCTTGAAGGAGGCCCTAGAGGCGGATTGGAGACGCGACGCCTTCCTCGCCCACTACGAGTGCTCGGATAGCGCCCAGTGAACAGCTCACTGGTGGCCGGCGAGTCCGAAGTGGAGTAAGTGGGGGCTTGCCTGGGTTGGTCGCGGCGGCAGCCCATTCTTTGTCGAAGATGGGCCATGATAGGAAGGGCCTCAAACTGATGTACGCCACCCACCACACTCTTCTCCCCTGTCTTCTGCCCACCTCTATCCGAGACCACGCACATAACAGGGTAAATGCGCAGGAAGCTTGAGTTAAGGAAAGAGAAGCTCAGAGGCCTCCCACCAGCACCAGACAAAATGACAGCAGGAATGCCGCCAACCTCGTAACTATGAAGCCCAAAATCAACAGAGAAGGAGTATGAGTGAACGGGAGCAGAAAGGCCAATTCCTTTAATGTCCCCCTCCCCCCTTTCCACAGCGTTGCACAAACCAAGATCAATGCACCCGAGACCCGAGATTGGGGGCGGTCTGCTCAGAGGCCACCTCCCCAAACTCCACAGAAAACTTTCAAAAACCAGACGTAGCATCTCTGCTGCAGGCTCGGAATTGACAGTGCGAACCCAGCTTAACACCTCACCCAAATGAATTACGCTTGTCATACCGTGTCCTTCCTTATAATCTTCTACCTCTTCTCGATTAGCCCACTCCTTAACTGCTACATTCATGGATGCTGCCATCGTTTGCAGGTCGCAGCGTGCGAGAGCCGAAGCCTTAACAGCACCTAACGAGAGAATGTAATGGCCTGCATGCCTAGCCTCCCTCCTCCGAATGGCATTAATAATCACGTACAGGGAGGGCAGGTGTCGTGTTGTCTCCCACCACCCTTGTCCCATCGCTCGAAATGCCTCCCTAGTCACCCACATCCGGGGTTCTTGAACTTAATAAATTAAAAGATAACAACACATTTAATGTATTTAGCGAATCTCTAATATAAAACCAACCAATATCTTGGATTTTTTTTAAGTAAAATAGAAAATTCTATGACATGTTGCTGCCAACTGTTTGTGGATGGTAAGCGATTTACAAAGGCATGTGAAGTGACTAAAGAGATATAAATTGGACCCTTGGAACTTATGCTATCTGTCAAAAACTACATTTAATGCATTTAGTGAAACACTAATGTAAAACCAACGAATTTCTTCAACATGTTGTTGCGCCCTGTTTGTAGATGGTAAGTGGTTTGGGTCGGCATGTTGAGTGACTAAAGAGATATACAATGGGCTCTTGGAACCAATGTCATATGTTAATCATGGACTAACTTAAGGGAAAGCTCTCCTTGATTTCTAATGAGATTTCTAATTGCATTACTTCCCCCATTCACCAACTTAGCAATAGGTGGAAAAAATTTGTATTTATGTCCCCCTCTTTAATCTAGATTTCCCAGCTCTTAAGGCACCAAGTGGTTTCTTCAAAATCTAAGAGTATTTTCCTTTTTAATTGCACTTCTAAGATGTGTGAAGGGTAGCATCTGGAAGATTATTCATGTCCATGCAAGGGAGGATGAGGTCTAGCTCACATTGTATATCCTTAATCTCTTTTTTCATGGACTTATTTTTCCTCTTTTGCCAGTTTTTCACTATCCCGTGGAGGGTCTCTATTTTATCCAATATTTGATTCATGGGGGAGGTTCCAATATCACCATCGCGGTGCCATGTATCCCTTACCAGAGTGTTAAACTCCAGATCATCTAGCTAGGTTCTGTTGAATTTAAGTGGCATGCCCAGGCGCACCATCGACCTCCTCCATACAAGTGTAATAGGTCTGTGATCTGATAGAAAATTATTGATAATTTTCATCTGCACATCTCCAAGATGAGAAACCAATTTTTCATGCATTAAGAAATGATCCAATATCTTGGCGAAATATGCCTCGCCAACGTGACCATTGTCCCAAGTGGGAGCCATTTCATCCAGGCAAATGTCCAAAAAATTGTGTGCTAGAAAGGCATCATGAAACATCCTTGCCAAAGGATAAATCCTTATGGACCATCCCCATACTTCATCCAAAGCAATGGTACAGTTTAAATCTCCTGCGATGATGAGGGAGACCAACTCCATAATACCAAAAGAAAACAAACGGTCCGAGAAAATGGTCCTATCTCTATAAGGAGCATAGGCGTTCAATATATGAATGTGACAACCCATACTGCAGATATGTCCCTCAAGGAAGATACCCACAAAACATCTGAAAGCTTTAATTCTGACCCACCTAGGGTTCCAAATAGCCACTAAACCACCAAAGAGACCCACAACCACAGTAGCAGATATATGCCATTCTGGGAGCATTTTTCAGAAATATTAAACAACATGTGGAACAGAGTGCATGGATTCTTACAGAAGAATGATATATGGGTGAAGAGAGGATAAAATACTCTTGAGGGCCTGATATTTCGGGGTAGCCCCAAAACCCGTATATTGAGTGACAAAATTAACATCATGGAGACACCTTCTCGGGCAGTCGTACTCTAAGGGCCCATGAGGGGGGATGTCAGCAATATGCACATCAACCAAAAATCGGTCCATAGGGGAGGAAAGCGGATTAGGCCTGGGACGTCCTATAAAATGCCGACTTCCTCGGTTTTGTTTCTGCCGGATAGTGATGTTACCTATAGAGGTAGGGCTGATGTGGGGGATGGGAGAGATAGATGGCTTGTGAATGGTAAAGGTCCCCAAGTCCAATGATTTCCTATTGAGCAGAAAGTCAAGGTCACTACCTATTGAGTTTGTAGGTGAGCCGAGTGGCGAGTTAGGTGGAGTGACACTTGTCCCAGGTCTCTTATTCTGGTTAACAAAAAGGGAAGGTGACAAAGATGTAACATACGTGATATGGGTGGTGGAGGAAATGTCGTGGGTCAGGGATGGAGCCAAGAAAGGTCGTTGGTCTTCCGGGCCAGAATGGATTTCTCCCAGAGAGGGTTTACGTGTATGACTTACTGGACTAGAGGGGATCAAGAAATCAGACTTCAATGAAGATAAAGGGGAAGAAAGAAACAGAATGGGTGATGAACCATTTAATGAAGAGTCAAAAGAATGTGTGTGGGGAGGATAAGAGCCAAGTGGAATACCTAAATGTTTCCGAGTAGAAAAACCACATCGAAACTTTTGTGCAGGTCTTCTTCCCCCAAAATGAGACTTCGAATATGCACCAGAAAAGGGCTTACCATGTAATTGTCCTCCCGGCTGACGTGGGCATTTTGCTAATAGATTTCTGGTGTGATGACATTGTGAACACCGCAAAGGAACCCCCCTGAAGTCCAATCCCTGTGATAGCTGAGTCTCGCCCCAGAACAAATCAATATAGTCCGGAAAGCCGCCTTGGTATTCCTTTTCAATCAAGATCCAAGCCACTCATTTATCTGGAGCCCCCAAGCATCGAGGATCTACATAAACAAATTTGTCGATAACTTTACCAATATCCATAAGGACCTTCTTTGTCCATACCTCGATTGGTAAACCTAGTAATTTCACCTAGATGAGCTTGTTTTGTGGTGTGTTTTGAAGAGAATTGTATCCAATGTACCAGTGACGAACTGCCAGGAAACTCTTACCATTAATCCATGGCACATATTTATTTTTTCTGAGTCCTCCTAGCTTAGAAAATGGAAGTTGTACCAACCTTTCAAAAGCCGCACAATAGTCTGCATGTATCCTAGCATTGACTTCCACTTCATTGCTACCCAATCTCTCATGTCTGGGTCACTAACATCTGAGAAGTACCACCTTCCAACGAGAGTGTGCTTTTGTAGACTAATAATCTTGCCGATTAGAATAGCGTTGTCTAAAGACAATGTAGGTGGCAGCGAGGTGGTTTTAATAGAACGTTGCTTATGTTTGGAACGTCGTCCCCATGAAGCATGTTCGCCACCATGTGAAAGGAGGGATGCATGGTCCCCATTTGGCATATGAGTATCACCCAAAATGTTGTGCCAAGCGTCTAGTGATCGTGGGCCACCCCGATGGTCAACACCAGCAGAATGCAGGAGGTGTGACTCGACATCCATCGTGGCCCGTATAAGGGCCTCATTGGCAGATGAGTCAAAGAAGTGTCTTGCCATAACCCCACAGTGCACGAAAAGACCAAAACCAGATTCCAAAGTCGTAGTCTAACAATAATAAATAGAGATGTACAAGTGGGTATCTATGAAGAGAAATAAAACAGGGTCCATAAATAACTATCATCCCCTTGGGAACCGGAAGGAATGTTCATCAGGATATGGACTCGTGTGGAGAATAAAACCACATACAACCAAAAATGAAGTACGTTGTCAGGAGGTCATCCAAATTGGGCAAAAAGGCATATAGTAACACAGGGAAAATACCAGATATATGTGGGCGAAATACGAGGATCCTGGAGCACATAAGGAAGTGTCCAACAGACAGGTGTTCATAATGGGATGCGATCTCGGTAGTAAATGCCACTTATTAGTCTTGGGACAATACAAACTGCCGGAGAAAAGAACAATTATGGCAACTAGGAAAACGAAACTAGGAAAGTGACCAGAGCCGAATGACCAATTCAGGCGGGAGAAGACCAAAGGATGGATAAAAGCAATAGGTTCTCAACTGCAACAGCAGAAATAACATCCTCTGCAGGTCATCCAGAAATTACATACCTGGAAGCCAAAAATTTTGCATGGTCAGGTGATATATCAGGTGCACAACCACCAGTCCTCGATGGAGAAAAAAACGTTGATGAGCAGACAAGGTCCCTCCTTAGTAAAAAAACCCAACCAAGTATCTCGAAATGTATCAGACACGGATGGCATATGGGCGATGTCGCAGAGGGTAGAAATGGGTCACATATATACATAAGAGGATATAGGGCATAAGGGAGAAGATAAGCAAAATGTGACAGAGAACTGGGTGCAAGAGGTTGTATAGAAACATGTTATCAAACCCTGAAACCTAGAAGTATATAGAAAAGGATAAGATGAGGAATAACATTTCAGTATTAGCCCATATACATGGCATTCGAAGACAATGACAATCAGGGTGAAACAGAGCCAAATACCGGAAGCCCACAAAAATCAACAACATCCACAGGACATCTGAAACATACCTTGTAGCTTGAAGGATGGAACAATAGGTTGTTCAAACAAACCTCAAATCCCGACACCCAATCGATTCCGCCATGTTACTGGGCCCCTGCAACTGTCATCAGCTCACCCAACTCCGACCTCAAATGTTCTTCCCAATAATGAGCAACCTTTCAAATTCCTCTGCTAGGACTTGAGAGCTTGAACTTGTCATGGCATTTTTCTTCGAGATTTTCATGACCTACTCCTAAGGATAGATCCACTATTTTGACCGAATTTGTCTATAAGGAAACTATATCCCATTCTTTTGCGTTTCAATTTGTGCGATATTATTAGCATTGTGCCTGATGAAATTGATAAACCTAACCGCACAAAAGTTCAAAGAGAAATTGAAACCCATGATTCAAAGATTCCAGCGGCAAAATAAAAAATAAAAAACGGTGTTCCAACTCGTAGAAATATTATAGTTAGTGTTTCCTTTCCCATACAATAATGGAAATAGGAGATTGAGAAGATCTTGAGAATGAATCCATACAATATGAACATCAATGCCATTTCAAGAAATCTCAGAAATGTTGAGAACAATTTCTTTGTCATATTTTGAGAACAATCTTTTGTCGTATTCTCAAATCCATGAGAAAATTCATATTCTTTTTTGTGAACATTGGCCTAGACAATTTTGTTGCATTGATGAACAATAGCACAAGATGTGATAAGATTTTTTGTGGTCATGATACCTGGATTGTTATAGTGAATATCCAGTCATATGCTATATGTAAAAACTTTTTTATTAATATAAAGTTGTTGGGTTTTTCTTCTAGAAAAACGCTTCACCTATTTCACACTCCCTAATGTGAAAAACATTGAAAATGTCCAATGTGGATTTGGGGTCTACCTTTATTTTTAGCATCTACGACCAATTGAGTCTACTTGAGAAACCATAAGTTTAAGTGGTGATGCATTTTTGTTTCCTATTTAGATGATGTGAAATAAATATCTATTTTTATGTATCTATAAGTAAATTATTTAAAGTAGACATGTATTTATCATTGTGTATATTATGTAATATTAGCTAGGAGAAATGTGAAAACATGAATTTTAAGTATGTGGAAAAAATAATATTTTTTGAGTTGTTCATTAAAAATAATCAAATATATTATTTTTCAAAATTTTAAATCTATTATAGTATCATTTTTGTATTATTTAACTCATATTTATTTTAAAAATAGTTAAATTTAAATAAAAGACCAAAATAACACCAAAATGTTATATTTCTATTACTAGAAAATTTTCACTTGCCTCTTTAGGGGAGAACTTCCAATAGAGCAAATCTTCAACTACAAGTAACTTCAGAAGCCTTATTTTTGACATTTCTTGATCCTCATCTTTAAAGAGAGAAATTTCTAATTAAAATTAGAAAAATTGCTATAAATATTAAATTTAAGTTACTTGAAAATCTCATAAATTAGTAATAAATTAAATTTATAAAAATATATATTTTTTTAAGTTATATTAAATCTAAATTAATTGAGTTGAGAGGCCCTCTAAAAAAAATAACTTTTATTATGAGGAAGAAATGTAATGAGTAAAAAGTTATAATTTACTTTTTACAAGGAAGAAAAGTAATTTTTCCACATGACAATAAATAGTGGAAGAAATATAATGAGCAAAAAGTTATAATTTACTTTTTACTACAAGAAGTGTAATTTTTCCACATAACAAGAAATAATATTATTGATATTACATTATGTGTAATTCATTTTACTTTCCATTTACATGTGATACTTAAAACAAAAATATATTTATAACAAAAAATATTTTATCCTCAACCATAATTAAAATATTTCAATGTCCATATTAAATAACATAATTTTATATATACTTTATATAGAGAAAAATAATGTAATTTAAATTGAAATTTTTCTTATATTTTTACTTTAGTGAGAAAGATTGAGAGAATTCTAATTTCATTAATGGGTGCTTTCTAATTCAATGTATGACAGATATTTGTATTTTTTTCAATGTTTAATATGGATTTGATATGTAATATTTTAGAAAATATTAATAATAAAAATAATCAAATGTATATCTATAGGAACAAAATATGAGGGAGCATATTTTAACATTTTAATGTGGAGAACATGAATTATAAATAAAATACTTCAATGTCAACTACATATATATTGTACAAGCCTAGATCCCTCTTAACTCTGGATCTACCAAGGGCTTAGAGGGATCAAATCTATTTTCACTACCAAGCACCCAGAGGGATCAAATCTCTTTTCACTCTAAAATATGTTTGTGTCTCAAGAGATTTTTGGTGTTTGCATCTCAAGATATTTTTGATCCCTCTCGCTGCTTGGTAGATTCAGAGTTAGGATGGATCTAGGCACGTTATAAAGAGTTATGACTTAAGTCTTTTAAATTTAACAATATCGTGAATTTTATAAACCAATATTGAATTAGTTAAATTGCAATTTTGAATAATTTATTATTAATAATATTTTATATTAAAAAGTTGAATGAGTTACACATTTTCCTCTTATTAAGAACTAACTAAATTATTTTACCTCTAACTATTTTTTCATTGTGAGTATTGAAATATAGTATTTTACTAATTAAGTTAGATTGAATATCAATGAACTATCTAAGCAATAAAAAATTATTTATGGTAATTTTACAATCATAGTTTCAACCATGCTATACTTTGTAATTTATAAAAATGTTTTTGCATTTTTTTAAAGTAAATCGTTTTGCATGCAATTTCATATATAAAAGTTCGATATAAGTTCACCAATACATAATATATAGTAAATATTATTTCATAAAAATAAACATCATGATGATAACCATATAACAAACATAAACATCATCTAAGATACACATGCGAATTCACTACCATCATCTAATTATATACACCTCTAGAACATATAAAAGCAATTAGCTAGCACACAAATCTAATAATCTTAAGAGCATCATCATCATGATCACTTCTAACAAAACACAAACATTGTAATCTAACATCATCACCACACACATCCTCAAATTAAAATAAATCTCATGTCAAATAAATGCTATCACATACACATCTATCCGCAAGCACATTAAATGAACATATCTAACATGACCTAACAATATGCACATCAACAACAACGTATAAATTAAGTATATAAACATGAAAAAAAATGCACCATATATATATAATGAGAGAATTCTTATTCCATTAACAATTGCTTTCTAATTCAATGTACGAGGAATATTTGTAATTTTTTCAATGTTTAATATGGATTTGATATGTAATATTTTAGAAAATATTAATAATAAAAATAATTAAATATATACATATAGAAACAAAATATGGGGGAGCATATTTTAACATTTTAATGTGGAGAATGTGAATTATAAATAAAATATTTCAATGTCAACTACATATATATTATACAAGACTAGATCCATTTTAACTCTGGATCTACCAAGCACCTAGAGGGATCAAATCACCGAGCACCTAGAGAGATAAAATCTCTTTTCACTGTAAAAGATGTTTGCATCTCAAGAGATTTGATTCCTCTCAGCGTTTTGGAGATCTAGAGTTAAGATGGATCTAGGCTAGCTATAAAAAGTTCTGACTTAAGTCTTTTAAATTTAACAATAGAGTGAATTTTATAAACCAATATTGAATTAGTTAAATTGCATTTTTTAGTAATTTATTATTAATAAATTTTATATTAAAAATTGAATGAGTTACACATTTTCATCTTATTAAGAACTAACTAAATTATTTTAACTTAATTATTTTTCATTGTGAGTATTGAAATATAATATTTTACTAATTAAATTAGATTGAATATCAATGAACTATCTAAGCAATAGAAAAATATTTATCGTAATTTTATAATCATAGTTTCAACCATACTAAACTTTGTAAACTATAAAAATATCTTTGTATTTTTTTTGTAAGTCGTTTTGCTTGTAATTTCATATAAAAATTTGATATAAGTTCACCAATACAAATCTATAATAAATATTATTTCATAAAAATAAGTATCATGACAATAACCATCTAACAAACACAAACATCAACTAAGATGCACATTCAAATTCATTACCATCATCTAATTATATACACCTCTAACATATATAAATGTAATTATCTAGCACACAAATCTAATAATCTTAAGAGCATCATCATCGTGATCACATCTAACAAAACACAAACATTGTAATCTAACATCATCACAACACACATCCTCAAATTAAAATAAATCTCATGTCAAATAAATGTTATCACAAACACATATGTCTGTAAGCACATTAAATGAACATATCTAACATGACCTAACAATATACAAATCAACACCAACATATAAATTAAGTACATAAACATGAACAAAAAAAATGCACCATATAATTATATATATATATAAACAAGTCAAATAACTACAATCAAATTTCTGATACAACAGACGTAGTAGTGCCAGCCTGGTCTATAGTAGAAGACAATGGATGGTCAACTACTGCCTCAAGATCTGTTGAACTCAGCTAAGGTGGACGAGGAGGTGGATGGTCTGCAGTTAAAGATGATGGATGGTAAACTACTACCTCAATGCGAATTGTTGAACTCTGAGGTGGAGGAGGTGGTGGTTGGTCTGCTCTAACAGGAGAAACATAAGGCACATCCTCTAGCTCTGGCATCTCATCATCATCCAACTAACGAGGAGGTGTACTACCAAAAGGATCACCAACATCCTGACAACCATGATCTGATGGGGTGGTACTACCAGAAGCATCATGATCACCACCTTCATAATCATCATCATGATCACCACTCTCATCATCATCATCATGATCACCACCCTCATCATCGGCATCACCACCCTCATCTGATGTACCTGCTGATACATGCCCTACATCCCTCACCACTGCCAGTACCCTACTAACTTTGATGATATGATGCATAAGAGACATCATCTTACATGGACAGTCCCTGTACAGATCCACGAGCCTAGGATCTATGCTGATATCTCGAGCTCTCATAGGATGGATTCCCTCGTCAACCAAAAATCTATCCAATCCGCCGTAGTAGTCCATCTAAAATTGCAAAGAGATCCTACAACCTCATATTCTGACACCCACCTTAGGATGTGCCTCAGCCTCTTGGGCCTTACCCATCTCCTCATCTCCTCCATCTTGTGGGGGAGGAGCCATGTCTCCATCGAATGTGGTGATGTCTATAAAATATATAGTTCACAATAATATTTAGACAATTTCATTAACCAATTTAATAAAACAAGTTAGAGAACGTGTTAGAATAAATATTATTCTAATTATTTAAAACAATAGAATGAAACTAGATTAATTTAAAGAAAACAATATTATTACCTTTATCATATGGAGGCTCTTTTAGGCCCCTCTTCGACATCATATGTCCCCACATGCACATCCAAACCTAAGTTATCGACCTAGGATGATGATGGTCAAATGTAGGCCTCGTGTCTGGAAACCTCTCAAAAAATAAATCAAAAAAATTTGAAGTGAAAGGGAAGGTCACCCTCCCATGTCTCAATACATGACATATGTTTAAAGAGATACAAAACTACCTCAAAAAAATGGCAGACCTTCTGATACAACATTGCACCTGAATCAAAGAATCAACATAATACAAAATAGGGCAACTAATGCATTTCCCATCACTACTAGAGAGTGCAATGATGGTGACTAATATAGAGAGGCACCTAACCTCCTCTGCAACAAAAGAAGAAATACATAGTTGTCCACCACACACATAAAAATATGTTGGATGTACTGCATGAGACCCTACATATCTTTGAGTGTAAGAAAGCTAAGTCTTACTGCAACCCCATGGGGAACATCAGGGAACTGGGGAAAATCCTCCCCTATCCTGAATAGGCCAGTGATAAAGTATATGTCCTCCTTAGTGAGCCTATACTGCACCCTAGGACTGACATGGAAAGCCTGGACCTGGGCACTCCATTGGCAGATCAGATGCACCAATAAAGCAAAGTGTGCCTTCATGGATGTAGCCTCCTCCTAATGCATGAGGAAGCCTACATTCCTTAAGAGTGCTCACGTCGCTACAGTAATAGGGCGAGGGTATAAATCCTTCTCCCTCTCTTTGACCTCCCATGGTCAGACAATTTTGTATGGGTCTGTCTACTGCTACTACTACTGACATCTCTATTACATGATTGAAATATAAAATAAATTAGCCTCATACATAAAATACAATTTTATTTATTTAATGAAACATGTATTTATAAATATGGAAATTTAACTTTCAATTAAAAAAAAATCATCGGTGCACAAAAAAAAAAGTCATGCGCTGGCTTCAGTGCACTGCCAAACATAACCACATCGATCTCATTCACACATAAGTATGTCGCACCGCTATTGGTTCACAAATTTAAACTTTCATAGTGGTGTGTCACACTTGTGCACCAATGCGCATGTATAAAATTTTCGCATTGATATAGAACATTCAGGGTATCAAACACATTGAGGTATAGGTATATGTTTAAATATTATTTTTGTGGTGCCTTTTTTAAATATAAACGCACTGGGAGTAACATACCAACGTACAATTTGTCATTTTCCGGTGCATTTTAATTTACTAAATGCACTGGAACAATCGTGGTGCATATGTTCATGTACTGAAATGCACTGCACACTGTAAATATACATGGTTCACCACTATTGGTGCAAGCCAAACATATCGAATGCACCATGCGGGGAATTTTTTTTTCCAAAAACAATAGAAAATTTAAGCTAATTTGTAATTCTAATCCACTAAAAAATAAATTAAAGAGAAACACAGAGATTACCTAGACATTTGGTTGTCAGGGAGGCATTTTTGACAAATAATGGAGAAAAACAAAATTTAGCACGGTTTGGAAAATTTGGAAAGTCAGGAAGTGAACATGGTAGGAAAAGATGGTGAGAAAGAGAAGTGTCCATGCCAGGGTTCTTGCATGAGGCAAGAGTGGCACCAGTGCTTCAGATCTCTCCAACACTGTAGATGGTAAAAATGAAATTTATGTCTGGTAGGTTCTTTTTTATTATTTAACCCTCCTCTAGTGTGTTACTCTAATCGCACGAGTATAGAATATATCTAGGAGCACTGCGTTTTTTTTTTTTAATTAAAAGATTTATCACGGTGATTTTCTTAAGATGCCTCAGGGAGTTCTAATGCAGGTACCACACCAATGTTTTGGTTGACTATAGCACCACTTTATTTTAAAAAATTAAAAATCACCTAGTGGTGCTCTTTAGAAGATGTCGAGGGGCATTTTAATACATTTACAGCAACGGCGCATCATTGGAAAATAACATTGCATTTTTCTTAAATTAAAAACTATAGTGGTTATCCTTAGTAGTATGCACTGGAACATTTTACGACATGAAGGGCACTAGTGCTATCGATTATTCAAACACTCGCGCATTATGTTATTTAGTGCACCATGTTTTTATTTTATTTCATAAAAATAATTTTTCCATGGTGCACCATGTTCTATGTAGCATCAATGCTTGTATGGATAGTAAATCACTAGTGTGTTTGTATATTGAAGATGCACCATCCAAAAAGCATCCGCTAAAACTTCCACCCACCCACAACTTCCACCTACCCACCTCCACTGGTGACCTCTGCTACAAACGGATTTTTGGGCTATTTTTATATGGGCTTCAGCAAAAATCTCCACTAAAGGTGTTTTCCTTGTAGTGAATATATTTTTGTAGATACACACAAAAAACCTAGATATACCCATGTAAATTATGGCAAATATACTCAAGAAATGAGTACATCTATCCCCTAGTTAAAATCTAAAATAATCTCTTCACTAGCTAGAGAGATTGGACAATTTGAGCTAGCTAGTAATTATAAATAAAATGAAAAGATGTGTTGGGTTTTTAAAGTAAATTTGGGTTGAAGAGTAAGATTTTACTTTGTCTTCTTACCTCATCAATTCATAAAGTTGTGATCACAACCCTTATTTGATCGATCTTTCCCATTTGAGATTAAAGAGTGAGGAGTTGGGGGGTAAAATTGTCCCACTCTCTTAGCCTTGAATTTGGCCATAGGAAATTATTGTTTACTAGGAAGACCTGCTAATTCGAGATGCCCCAATGAAGGTAGAAACAATAGCGCTAATAGGCCACAATTTTGGATGAAGATTCGCCCTAGAGGACTTTCCCAACACTTGGAAGAGTTTTTGTTTTAGTGGCTGGAAAAGGGCAAGACAAATATCTTCCCTTCCATGTGACAAATCATTCATCAATAAATCTCTACCTTGATCTTGTGATGAAAAATTGTACCTGTAAAACACATTTCATAAAAGCACAATGTAGAGGCAAAGAATCAAGAAAAAAGAATAAACGAGCCAACTCAATACAACCCAATGCATAAGAAAGTATTTTTTGCAAATTGGTTTCTTTGTATTATTATGGCATCAAATGATCTCATAGTGAACAACCATTACTAGAGGAAAGGCTAATCTTTTATATAAAAATTCCTAATGGCTAGCTAGCAACTAGTTGGACTCTTCCTATAGAAAATCAATTTTTGTTCTTTACTAGTCATCCACATGTTAGAAACTTAATAATTTTTTAATAAAATATTACATTACATCATAGGTTTCGTACAACCAAAAGTAATCCAATGTTCAACTTGCTAATGGCCCAAAAATTGAAGAATGGTACAAGATTCTCTAACATTCACATTAAATCTCCATGGGCTAGCTTATCCACTCCATCTAACTAATTGACTTGACTTTTCATGGATAGTAAAGTTGACTTTGCCACCTTTTTTATTGTTCTGCAAAGCATCAATTTTGACATATTACATGCCAAATTATGACAAAATTTGTGCCTGTTAAGCCACTTGATAACATGTTATACCATGTCTTAATTATTAGGTGGATGATCTCTAATGCCCAAAAAGATCTAGAAAATTTGAAACATGGGTCTTGTTCCTCTCGTTGAGTAGACCAGTTTTGAAGCAACTATTCTACTTCCTGAAAACATGTGCCACCTATTTGACCAGCTTTAACCAACCATATCTTGAGAATGACATCACAAAATGGAAAACTTCTATGTGGCATGTCATGCTCTCATCAAGCTCTGGAATCTGAGACCTTGTTGACTTTTTTATTTATAAGACCATTTTGAATTGGAAAACGTGAACTGCCTCAGGAATCGTGAAATGTTGTTGTGAGACTGTACTTTCTAAGAAACATATGAGATATATGAAACCAAAGTCAAGGCCACTTATAGACTCTATAGAATCATAACCATATGGGAAGACATAGGTGCACCTTGACATAGGATGAACAAGCCCATACACTAGTGATCGCCCCTATCAAAACAACAAGGCACAAGGTCTAGGATACCTCATATAGGGCCTAAGATGATTGTTAAATGACTTTTGACTCATGACCGTGGGCTTACAATGGTGTAAAAAAAGTTGCAATATAAGTACGACTAACACATTCCTTGAAGGAGAAATTATATAAATCTCGTAAAAGCTTGAGTTCTACTATATAAATAATATTGCTAAGTATGAAGCCTTTTACTTAGGCTTGGTTTTGGATTTAGATATGGGAGTAAAATCCCTGCAACTAATAAGTGATTCAAATCTCATTGTTTCAAAAGTGGAGATAGAATTTCAACCAAAAATGAGAGGTTGAAAAGATATATAAATGCAATCAGGGATACTATGGAGATTTCCAATCCTTTCATTATTAAAGTTACACCAAGAAAGAAAAACATCAAAGATCTGCTAGTAGTAATAGTGGTAACCCTTGAACTATGTGATGAACTAATTTCTCAAGATGTAGGATGAAAATGATTTTGAGAGATTATGTTCCATATAACTTGAAACATTGGAAAGTCTTCCATAATGATACTAAAATGGTAAGGTTCTTGAACAAATTGCAAAAATTCTCAAAAAATCAAGTTAATTGGCAAGGCGAGGATGATGACAGTGTAGTGAAGTTTGAAAACCTACCAAATAGAAAGGATTCCTCATGGAGTATTACCATTGCAAAGGATTCTCAATATGAATAACATATATAAGAAAGAGCCAACATATGATCAACCTAAATATTTGTATAAAATAAACATTGGTTTAGATAAAATCCCCAAGATGGTCAAGATCGAAAAGAGCACCTCTCATGAAGAAAGAAAAAATATTGAAAAATATGATTAAGGACTACAAGGATATTATTATTTGATTGTGTGATGACCTTAAGACATATTAAGGAAACAATATTCAACATACCATTCCTCTCAAGGAAGGAACAAATACTTTTATGAAAAATTTGAGGAATATTAAACCAAAGTTGGCCCTACTCATATAGAAGGAGCTACAAAAGATGATTTCTACCAATATTATTGCACCTACTAGGAATCTGTTTAGGGTTGCAAAATTGGTAGTTGTAAGAAAGAAAAATTGCAATATTAGGCTTTGCGTAGACTTTCCAAGCCTGAATCATCTCTCAAGAACAATTACTCTCTCCCAAACATGGAAAAATAATTATATGGAGTCACAGTTGTTCAAACACTTTCAAATTTGATGGTTTCTTAGGATACAATAAGTGTTTGTTAAGAAAAAAGATCAGCAAAATAGTGCCTTCACTACACTAAGGGGAACACTTGAATATCTCAAGATGTCCTTTGGGTCACTCAATGCAGAATCCACCTTTCATAGAGCCAGGGACTTCACAATTAGAGATATCACTGGAAAGATCATCGAAATATATTAAGATGATCCCACTGTATTTTTAAAAGACAAAAGTTTCCATGTGTGTCACTTGTGGTAGGTTTCTGGAAGGTGCAGGGAAAATGGGATATATTTGAATCCAAAGTTGATTTTCAGTGTAGAATGCGGAAAATTATTGGAGCATGCTATTTTTAAGGATGTGTTGATGCCTCTAAAATCATTGCACCAACATTGGGAATAACCACCCGGTCTGACCCTTAATGTAGTTCCTTTTCCGTTTGGGATGGTGGCTCTGACTGGATAATATGGGACCAGTTTCCCAATAAAATGTGTTTTGATGAATGGATGTTTAATATATATGACAAGATGATAGATGGTTTGAGTTGTAAACTTATGAAAATATACAAATAAATCTATATATATAACCCGGGTGATACAATATCAATGTGATTTATGATGATTCCTGGTAATCAAATGTTAATAAAGATCAATCACTTGACTATAGAAAGTTAAGCATGAGCGATGATCGCTTTGAACAAAGTGATATAAAACATATTGCATATCATAATAACATCAATTGTCAGCATATGTTCTTTAAAAATATCAATTCCAAATTACTCAAAAGTGATATAATGCAGAATTGTATGAAAAATTCACATATAACAACAATATCGAATCAAAAGACTGTTTAATTGCATAACATGAAACAGGGAGACATTTGATAAAAGTACCATATGTATTTGAATCCTCTTATGAAAATAACAGGCTGGTTCACTCTTCTTATTTATGAAAACTCCAAAGATATAGAAATGCAAGTCTTCTTGAAATCCCCTTTATAACAAGTTTGAACTTTGATCCTTATCTTCTACAAAAATAAATTCAGAAGTGCAACAATGTTATCTTCTTAAATCTAATTTAATACAATTTCAGGACCCTTTCTCAAATGACATGAAAGGGTTTTTATAGTAAAAATAAAAACAATTTGTTCGTAAAAAGTGCTTAAAGTGGTTGGAACAGCCTTTCCCAAAAGATGGGATTTCATGTTAAAAATAGAATTGTGATAGCTCTTGAAAACATGCATTGCATCTATCATTCCTCCCGCGGCTTCAAGTTACAAATCTCGAGCATATTTTGGATCTCTGGTGGATGACTCATCATGGCATGCAACTAACCTGTTTATACCGCATCCGAGAGTTCTAGCATCATGTGATCTGCTGAATCAGCAAGAAATTTGATTGTCATTTGTTGGCTATGCGGTTTGACAAAATCGAACCAATATGTATCCCAATTGAGGATTTCTAGTTTTCTGAGTTGCTCCTCTCTGGTATTCAAATCTTGCTTCCATTGTTTTTCCAATACTTTTTCTTTTGGAAAGTTTTCTGTGGAACACTCAAAAATTAAATTGGTGTTGTGTAAGTTATCATTTATCAGCTCAATGATATTATTCCTCACTGCCCTGGCCCTTGAAGTTTCTCTTTCTTCTTTGATCAACTGTGTCTCCCATTTTGAAAGTAGTATCTCTTTATGAGATTCTTCAATTACTGGCAATTTAGTAGCCCTTCCCTTTTATGTGCTATACCAAGAGATATAACCTATGATTTTGTCATCTGCATCCTCGAATTCCAACCTGGAATTGACCACTTGATCTATCAGTGTGTTGGTTTTGATACATAGTGGATGAATGAGAGATATCTTTTGGCAGAGTTGGGTTAGCTGTTGAGATAGGAAATTATTTATTTTTAAGGCTTCCTTTATAAACTCTTCAACTTTGGGATTGTCTTTGAATTGCTCTATTGAGAGTTGTAGTTTCTTTATTTGCTCGTCCTTAGATTTAATCTCTTCATGATGTGCCAGTTTTAACTATTCAAACTCCTGAGATAATCGTTGTTGTCTTTCAATAGCCTGCTAATCAATCCTTTGTTTTTCTACCCTTACCGGTTCTTCAAGTTGTTTAATATTTTGATCTTGTTCCTTGATCACTTGATTAACTTTGGTTGCTTTATCTATCGTGGCAGTTGTGTGCGCCCTGCAAATTGAGATAATTTGGTCAGGTCCTCAGAGGGATTAACTTCTGAGTCTCTCCAGATGAAATTCATGGATTCTCCTTGAGGCACTGCTGCTGATGCTTGGTCTATGTTTCTCTTTTTCCGTTGCCTTTTGACTACAGCTCTGCGTTTAGGGCTATAAAACACATGCAACGGTGGAATTTCTTCTATGCTCAATGTAATCTCTGATGAAGGATAATCAAGGATTACCTCAATTTCTTTTGGAGTTGAGTCCTTGCTGGATGGTGTTTCAATCACGGGATCATGAATTATGGACTGTTGTCTTAAAGGGGATCCCGTTGCGATAACATTTTGGGCATCACTTTGACCTTTAATCTGTTGATCAAACTGTTCCCATTCTTTGATCAATATCGGATCAATGTGAACATTTGTGTCTGTCTGTTTGCTTGCCTTCTTGCTTGTCTCTACCACACCAGAATTTTTCTCTATATCCTGCTCCATGCTTTTCTCTGTTTGTTGGATGACCGGTGCAATATTCAATAGGTCCAGTGGTACTATCTGAAGCCTTTGTGTCCTGTATTGGATGAATTGGTCCATTTTTGCATATCCCAGCTTTATTTTTGCCATATGGTTCACTTGTGTGAATGTCTCTGCTGATGTAAACAAGTCATGGAATTCATCTTTCTCATGGACCAATTGTTTAACCGTTCCCTGAGTAGTAAAATTAAAAGCAATTTTATTCGGGTCATACTGTCTTTTGGAAATAATAGCTAGGTTCAAACCCTTTATTTTCTCGGCTTCAATTTGGGCGTTCTTATAATCATGCAATGAATAGATGTCGCAGTGAACTAGAAAGGCAGGCCATAACCGTTTCTTGGCATCTTTGAGATTTTTTGTAAGCCCCTTTTCAACCGTTTGACAAGCTATTTCCCTAGCCAATAATTTATCTGAGACATATAGAGGAAGGACATGTGGGTCGATAATGCTACCAAAAACCCTAATGTATGTGAACAACTCTTCTCCAAACCAACTGCCAATTGAAGTTAAATCGATACTAGCTTCCTCGGACAGCTGAGGGGCTAGTCTATTAAAAATGGCCTGATGAATGGGTAGGATGAAACCATGACAAATTTTATAGAAATGCTTATTATATTGTTTCTTCCACAGACATTTATGGTAAATATGGATAGGGGTTGGGTCTTGAACAGTCCATTTCCATCCCATGATGAGAAAATAGGAATTGAAACAAATGGTATCGACTATATAGGCACTCATATAGAATGGGGGAACAACTTGGGTGGTCACAAACCTATTTTTCCTATAATCAAGTATTTGGACGACCATTTTGTCTGATAGGATAGTAGCCCAATCCATCACAAAAGAATTCAATGCTGATTCTATTAATGGAACCATTTCAATGGAAAACTTAGCAGAATTAGGGCTTCCAAATAGTCTATGCATCATTGCGGCAACATAACAATATGGAGACACTAGAGAGTCCACATAATACATACCGAATGACTCATGCTTGTGTTTGTTAGGGAAGTGCCTCTATTGTTTGATGGGGTCCGACTCTATTTCATTTTCCTTCGAAAAAGCTTCAAGGAATGATTTATTGTAGTACTTTTGAGGCTCTGGAAAATGATACATTTTCTTCAAGTATTCAGGCTTGAAGGATCCAAACATTATTTGGTCAGTTGTGAAGAGTGTCCTATCCATTATATTGATGCCATCAACTACCCATTTTACCATGTCATTATATGGAAAAAGCTTTGGACGGGACACTATTCGATGAAGAAAAGAGTCGGCTAAATCACCAAGTGTGTTCTCTGACTCTGTAGGTCCATCAGTTGTAGCATGTCCCTCAATTACCATCGGCTCTTCCTTTTCCAACATATCATATATGCCTTCCCATGCAATTTTCCCACAATCTTGACATGTGGTATCCGAGATCAATAAAAAAATTTCTTGTCCTTCTGCCACTACAGGGGGGGGCTTTTGTCTTTTGAGCTTTCTTTGACATTTTGGCTAGCTGCATACTTCCAAATTCAAGCTATAAAAATGAAACAAAGGAAAGTAATAGGCTAAAAAATTTCATAGCAGCTAAATGCTTGTAAAGATAGTATTGAAAGAAGTACAAACAAAAATAGGAACAGGAGCATTTGATGCAAGAGATTTCGTATTATAACTTAATATTAACACGAAGCATGAAATCTTCAAAGGACAATGGTCATAACTATTTTTTAATGCTTTGCCATAACCTGGTGACGCGAAACTTTAATGCTCAATAAATAGATCACATCGCAGATTTCCAAAGGTCTTATTAGAATGTGTGCCATGAAATTTCTAGTTTTGCGATGAGTGATTTCAATATATTATTTTAATATGTAAAAACGATCGCACATCGCAAATCGGGAGTTATAGGTGTCATGTTCCAAGAGTATTTTGAATTTCCACAATTGCGATAAGTAATGACCAGGCATATAGAGTTTATTAATTCCTCATTTAACTTGCCCAAATGGTGTTTTCCCTTTATTATTATTAAACCACTTTATTATATTTTCTCATCGCATCGCGCATCCCTGAGGTAAGTATTGCTTGTTTCCATTGGGATCACGATATGCGATCAATGTATATCGCATCGCAAGTTTTTGTGGCTAGCTTCCTTTTGTTTTGTGGGTATGCGAAATGCGAGAATTATATTGCATCACAAAGTTTCAAAGGACCGCTAAAACATATCATTTGGAATTGGCAATATGCGAAGTGTAAGAATTATATCACATCACAAAGTTTCAAAGAAACATTAAACCTATCTTTTGGAATCTATGATAGGCGATATGCGATCACATTATCACATCACATGTTTGTCAATGGTTTGCATAAGAAGCTCTACGATTAAGACTTTCGCATCACAACATAATTATTTGGATTAAATGTCCCTTAACCTTAAGCAATTGGGATTTGCGATGTGTGTTGTTTTAAAAGGGTTTTTTGAAACACTTTTATTTAAAAAGCAAGAAACAAAGAAATTTATTTCTATGTAAAGGTTTTATTTCTTTTTTACAAACTAAAGGAACCCTATTTCCTATTTAGCATCTTAGAATAAGATTAAGAAAATTTTGAAATGGGGAGGGGGTTGTTGTATAGCACAACAGGATGGCATTGAAGTTGATCCATCCAAAGTTATTGCAATCAACAAGGTTTCTCTTCCTAGACATAGAAAGGTGGTGCAATCTTT
>APFE030195663.1:180712-193517 GCA_000404065.3 Pinus taeda | reverse complement strand
CATGAGTCATGCTAGAGCTTTCAGGTCGCCTACTAGGTGTTTCCATTTCTTTCTTCGGGGCATCAATTACTGATAATAATGCTTCACTATGCCCTTTGAATTCCTTCAAAATAATTTATCAAACCAAGCTTAAGCAAACATTTAAAAAAATATACACACCTTTTTTCACTTTGTAGGAGCTCGATATTGCCTCTGATGTATCTCTGTAATTTCGGATCATCCAGTTCTGAAATTGTGCTCTGCGGTATCCCTCTATGTCTTCTTTCCAATGCCACCAATCTGACCCCAATTGGATTCTCCAATGAAGAGTTATGCCAAATCTCCCACAGTGACCTAATTATAGACCAATTCAGTAGAGCGAACTTGTACGATGTGCCAAGTGTCCCTGTTTTGACCTTTGCCCCTGAAAAATACATACAAGAAACCACAGTTTGTCCTCTTTCTGTACCTTCTTACGAAATTTCAATATGATGCTCAGAGAGAAAGTTATGACGATTTTCCCTAGGTCACCTGTTTTGAATGTAATTAAGGATTCTGCAAAAGGACCAACTTCCTCAGTTCATATCTCCGAAAATGTAGCGCGAAAATCTTTGAAATTCAGACCTGAGATTTAGTGCAACGTCTTCTCAAATGGGTTTTTTTTTTTAGCTTCTGAAATGTCACAGAAAAAAAATTTATAGCGAAAATTCCACGATGACCTGTTTGGAGCAGCGAAACCCTAGAATCCAAAGCTCTGATACCAAATGTTATGAAACCAGCTCAAGAAAAGATGGAAAAGATAGATCAACACCTTATAATTTAGACTCTTCGAGGGGCAACCTCCTTTACATTACATAAATGAACAATTCTTGGATGATCCAAATGATAAAACCTCCTTTCTATATATAGGAGTCTAAGGAGTCACAATATAACCCAGCCGACCTAACAATAATAATATAAAGCCACAAAAATAACAATAGAGGGATTCTATGGGGCACTGTAATAAAAATATGGGGACAATAGGGGCACAACAATATTAATAAGGGGTACAACTACAATAGTAATGGGGTAATCACTAGTATTATAGGGACCCAACAGATCGTTTGATGATCACTTTGATGTTGAACTACTGAAGACTTCACTCACGCTGGAATGAAAAGATCCTCTTGGATCAATCCCCTCCACTTGAAAGCTTTTGGACCACAAAATTTTGACTAGACAGATAGGAAATTAGGATAGAGCTCCCTTACTTTCCACCTTGCCCTGATGATGTACCAATGCATTCAATCATCCACTTGAAAGTGATGACCTTGATGATGCTGACCATGGCACATTTTGAATCAGTAACTTATTCCATCCATCTGTAGTATACACAACTTGCGAAGATGGTCAAACAACCTGTTGTGAACATGGAAATTGATTTCCTTCCACAAAGTACCATGAATTAGTGATTCATACACATCTTTGAAAACAGTCTCTACAGGATATTGTTCAATACTATTAACATGTATTAAAAATCTATTTTGTGGAATGACAGAGACAATCAAAGAGATTATATCAGCTATTCGACTTGATATACTTTCCTGATTCCTTATTACTAAGTGAACTTGCTGCAATAAACCCTTCAAACTGTAATGTGGAAACTGTTGCAACTTAGTTTGATTTTGAAAGTATTGAAGTGGTTGTTGATTTGTTTGGATCACTATTTTTCATTTATTAAATGATGTTTCCATTGTTTAGCACTTCCCCCTGATGCATAAGTTTCCCTTAGATGTATGAATACTTTGACACTGCGTTAACAAAGGTTTCGATATGAAAACAAATAGGCTTTCTCTCCAATTGAAAAGAGGTTTCCAAACTGTTTGAAACATGAAATGGTTACACAATACAAGATCAATTAAACACTGACTTTCCCTAATACTGACCTGCATCCCTGTAATTGTTAACTTCCAAACTTGGACTGAAATAATTCATTCTGACATTAGGAAGAGGAGTTTTGGGCATCAACTACAATTCATGTTGTATTCCCTGCTTATGAGTAATATGTTTGGTTTCTTTAAATAGAACTGGAAAAGTTTCTACCTCTTTGATTAAACAATCTTTAAGCTGAGACTCATAACTTGAATAAACATCATGTCAATTGTTATGTTGTTCCTTTACACACATGATTACAAATCTCTTATTTGAACTTATTAATCACTTCATCTTATTAGAAACAACTAAATTCGTGTGATTTTTACTTTGATGTGCCCTGACAATAAATTCAACCCCATCTTTCTTAAGGTGATATTTATGCTCTCTCCTGTAAAATACTGCATAATGATCATAAAGATAAGGACTTCCTAAGACAACTCCACATATGTCTAGTAGAACCTCATCTAGTTCCACTTCATCAATGTAATTAGTTGTAATGCCAAATCTTAAGCAACATTGTTTTGTGACTTTTATCTAAGTTGATTTATTTAGCCATCCTAATGGGTAAGGTATTGGATGATTCCGTGTTTCCAAACCCAAACTCTTAACTAAAAATTCAGATATTAAATTGGCCTATGATCCACTGTCAAACATTGTATCTATCTTTGTGTGCTTAGAAGTTATCCTTATGTTAAATAATTCAACTTTTTTATCCTCATTTGAAGAAGATGCAATAGTATTCAAACTTGAACTAGTGTCAAAAGTTTTACCAATAGAAACTATGGCAGTTATCCTCCTTTCATCACCTGTCGAAACCTAGATCTTGCTAAAATGCTACAATTGCCTTCTTTTCATCCTTCTCCTTAAGGAAATTTTTGGCCTTAAGTTCTGGATGACGTTTTCAACACTTAGATTCATCATGACCGACTCTCTAGCAATGAGAACAAGTAGGTCTTTCCTTCTGAGCTATCGTTGATTTCTTTCTCTTCGAATTGTTCTTCTCTTTACTGTCATTGGAATCCTTGATTTACAACACTTTGGATGATTGAGGTGAAAATTTTAATGGTCTACCACCTAATTCAATATGTATGGCTTGAACACACACTTAATCAAAACCATCAGGATTAAACATCAATATTGTATGCTGCAAATATGAATGTAAATTGTCGATGTATTTTAACAAAGTTTCATGTGTATCCAATGAAATACCAAGTGCCAATGCTTTCTTTCTGAACTCCTGAGTAAACTCCTGAACACTCTTCCCTTTACCTTGCCTAAAATGCTACCAATCAATAATAGCTTGCAACATGTATCCTAAAGGATAGAATTGTTTCCTAAGAGATTTTAAAAACTTAGACCATGAAGAGAGGACTTTACCTTTACGCTTTACATCTATCTGAGTTTTACTTTCCCACCAGATTAACATTGTTCCCCCCATTCTAAGTGTAGCTAACTGAATTTTTGTTTTATCATCAGAAATGTTCTGAATACGACAATACACTTCTAACTGCTTAATCTAGTTATCAAGCTTTTCAGGATTCATTTCGCTATCATAAATAGGTAACTCAAATTTTACATCAAGTTTTAAAAGAGATGTTTTCTTAGGTTTCTTTTATGTTTCTGATTCTACACTGGAAGAAGAAGAAGAAGAAGATGATTATGGAAATGATGGAGGTGAAGGAGGTTTATCATCCTTGCCTTTACCTTTGTCCTTCTTTGATGTCTTTGAAGAAGAAGATGCATCTCTCGCCTTCTTATCTTCGTAGATTTCTCCGAACATATGCTGCATATTCAAGAATTCTTTATGAAACTGTTCATCGCTCATCTTAGTTTCTAGATTTTCACGTGCAACAGATCTTGTCACGTTTGACTTATGAACGACTCTTCGCTTTCCAATCTCTGGATCAATCTGCTCGACGATTCCTTCTCCACTTTGTGACTTTGACCTAATTAACATTCATTGACAAATTCTACAAACGCAGCCTGCTTTGATACCAAATTATATGATCTGAAATGATCACATGTTAAAACTGAAGTAGAATTGATATTATGCCAACAACCAAATGAATGTTAACTTAAATTGTTGAAATCGTGAGAACTACTTGAGAAGAAGGAATTTATGACAAATGATAAACATAAGCAAGATGCAAAATAGAAGTGAAAATAGAAAATACACAACGATACCAGACAAAAATATTGATTATGAAGTTCGTCCCTGATGGACTACATCTCCAGGTCCGCGTTCAAGATGGGCGACCGCTTTATTAAGATTGAATTAGAGGAGGTCGAATACACAGCAAAATTACCAAATTAAATGTGCACATAGGCTCTTTTGGTCACTGTCATAAGAAAGCTCTTTTAACTAGCTTTCTAACTCCTGTCACGGTTCCCAATTCCGACTCTCGATGCTCCTGTTACACTGAAAACAAAACAACCTATATCCTCTAGAATTTGCCCTCTAAAACTCAAAACCACTAATGTCTTCTTTATCAAAAAAAATGGTGTATTTATATGTTTTTCGGTACATTCGAGGTCTCTTAGCCAATATTGGCATGAATACTAAAGATAGGGTTCATTTCCCTTGGTCTAACCACAAAGGGCCACCTTGGTAGCTAGTCACATGGTGATCACATTAATTTAGACCAAACTGAACAATAAAACCCAAAATAACACATAAAAACCCAATTTTTGACCTTATATTAACTCAAAACCGTTGGCGGCCAGATACCCAGGCAGAGGAGCACTAACAATGCATGTGAACAAGTGTATATGACCGTTTGCGGTAACCTCCAATCCGGCGGTTCCGATGACTCACCCACTGACTATTGCCATGCGCAGTGATGGTTAGCGGTTATTCCAGTGGTTCCAGCGCGGTCTCCAACTGTTGTTAGGTTTGTTCACATGTCCAATGATAATTACAACCTCCATGCGGTCAGGCTAACCTTCTGCGGTTTAGAGTCTGCGTAGAATTAAACATTTTGGCTTTGTTCACATTGTTACGGTTAGAAACTCCACGTGGTCTAGTTCTGGTGGTTAGGACTGTTATTTCATTTGTACTATTTTCTATTATATTACAAAGGCTGAGAGGGTTATCACATAGGTTTATGTGTTTTTGAATTGTTTTATAACATAGTTTGTAATGTAACATGGTCTGATAGGTTTAGGACTTAGGGTAATGGTTTTAAATGCATTTTTAATACATGTATTAGGTTTTAATCTATTTGAATGCATTTTAATACATGGGTTAGGTTCTTGGTTATGGTTTTAGGTCTTAGGTCTTAGTCCTTAAGATTGTACATCATTTTGTTCTAAAATAACCATGTACAACAAATTGTCACAAAGTGACATTTGTGACAAATGTCACATGATGACAAAAACCAACCCTACAAGGCAGACGACCAACCCACTTCGACGACCAAATCCCAGCGGAGCTGACGACAATCACATGTAGACACCCGGGTATCAAACCATATCACCATGAAAATCATATACATTACAGGACAACCTGAACCATAAACATCATTGTCAGAGCTAACGACACCGGACTGAATGTTGATGATGAAACTGGCAAAGTTAATACAGTTCAAGACCCCATCGACCAATGATCATTTGACGATCACTTTGATGTTGAACTACTGAAGACTCCGCTCACGCTAGACTGACAAGATCCTCCTGGATCAGTCTTCCAAAGAATAATATAGTGGTGAAATATCTGGACATCTTGGACAGTTGCCAAAGCTAACTTTTTGACATGAGAGTATTTCATTTCAATGTCATTTAAATTTTGACTCAAATAATCTATAGGAATGGAACCACAACAATGATGGTAATAGTTGTAGCAAGATACTGGAAATAATCTTGTTAATAATCAGGGGGATACAATAATGATTCTCAAACGAGGACATCTTTCAAGACATCAAAATCATTTTGGATTGTATCATCCCAATGGAAGGGAACCTTGCTTTTCAATAAATGAGTAAATCCTTTGGTAAGTTTAGCATAGTTCGGGCTGAATCTTCGTAGAAATTTAGCCTTCTCTTGGAGGCATTGTAACTAAACTAGTGAAGAAGGTGCAAGAAAATAAAGAATTATTTGTACTTTGAGAGGATCGATGTGGATGCCTTGTTTTGACACAATGAACCTGTGAAGTCTACCGTATTAGAGACAAAATGCACACGTGTGGATTTAATCTTATTTGTTGTAATGCAGAAAATTTAGGAAAATCGTTATGAGATGCATTGGATGATACTCACAATGTTTGGAGTGGAAAGGTAAAGCATCCAAATAAGGTTCTACTATATGCTTGATATCATGGAAAGCATAGTTCATCGCCCTCTAGCCAAATTTGTGCCATCGCTCACAAACTGAAAGGAAAATTACAATAGGTAAATGTACCCCATGGATAGATAAAGGCAGACTTATGTTGGTCAGATGGGAGTATATTGATTTGATTGTAACTCAAAAAACCATCCATAAACGAGCAAAATTTGCTCCCGGCACAGTCATCAACAATTTGGTCAATGAATAAGGATGGGTAAAGAATTTTCCACAAAACAAATCAGTGATTCCACTAGGAAAAAAGATCTTTGTTTTCCTTAGATAAATTAGAATAGTAAAGAAAGACCTACCTGGAATATGTAGTAAGCCCTCCTCTTCTCCTTGTTTGTAAGCTTCAACTCTAGCTCCAAGTGTTATAAATGGAACCTGCAACAATGACTAAAACAAGCAAGAGAACTCAAATATCCACGTAGCATAAACTAATATCTCTAATCAATGAGTCAAAAGGCATTGAAATACATAAGCATCAACATGAAAAAAATATAGGAAAATAAGGAGAGAGTTACAACCATTTATAGATACTTGACTTTGTATATGTCTCCCCGACGATATTTGTCTTCTTTCCCACAAAGAAAACCTTCAACCTCAACCCTAATGCATCAATGGATGATGATTCCTTAAGCTCAAAGTAGCAGCATGAGGGCACCAGAAATCTCCAAAAGCCAACCAAGACTATATTGGAGGTAGTAGATTTATAGGGTGAAAGAGGTAGTTTAGGATTTACTAGTCTAGGACTTGGATACACATATGAAGGAGGATAAGCTCTAGGGATAAGATATAAGACCCCTAGAGTAGCAACTCAAGATCTCTATCAAAGGTAAATGGTTAAAACCACCTTAGAAGCTTCTGCAATGAGAAAATTTGGAAATATTTTTTATTTTTCCTGCAATTCAAATCCATCGCACTTGCAAATAATAGCCTACGCTAGATAATGTAGGTGCTCAATTATACAACTTGCAACCATTTCAGGTGGACTGAAGTGCAGGGTGCGTTGGGTGCGTTGTATTCATAGCCTTTATGAATACAATCTCAAGATGCCAACATGCAACAACATCATTGTGGATAAACAAACCTTGGTCACTTGAAAAAACTCATTAAGTATGATATAAAGGACTAGGCTTCCACTTTTAATGGTTTCCTTTGAATTTTGGGCCATTAACTTGTTTCGTTACATTCAAGGAATATGAATACTTAATCAATCATCAACAATATTAAGTCATAATACACCCAAATAATAATTTTTTTATTATATAATACTTGCAAATAAGCCAACATCCCTTTTAACCACCTTGCAAATTACTCCTAATGAAATCATATCCTTAACCTTATACCTACAAGTTAATACCATCCACAATTACAACTTAACCTCTTTCCTAGAAAAATTAAATCTCAAAAAACCAAGTATACGAAGATTTTTAATTAAAAGAAACACATTTATGTAGTGTCTTTCCACACACTTTCGATGATATCATCTATTCTTGTCAAATTTCGTTGAAAGCGTTACCCCACGTTTGTATATGTGCATAACGTTGTATAAATACTTCAGAAAAATAGTCAGAGAAATGAACGCTAGCAGAAGTGTCATGGTCGGATTTCCAACTCTGGCGTAAGCGCATCCTTGCTCAACACTCCTCCGTCCATAGCAGAGGAGAGTAGAGCAGGGCAGGGAAAGGATCGGGATCCGGCGAACCGGCCAGCAACAGCAGATTCAGGAACATTCGGAAGATTTCGAGGCTGTGAAAATGCTGAAATTCCTCAAGGGCGTGGTGGCGGGATCTGGGAGCGGAGGACTTAAAGAACTTCCCTACAATATCGGGGAGCCTTACTCATCTGCCTGGGGTTCATGGACACACTATCGAGGAACTTCCAAGGTATTTCAACCAAAAATCCCTTGGTTTCCTCATTCTAACGGATCCTATACGATTTCAAATTTCAGTGTTCTGGCTTTTTTTCATTTTAATTTGCTCAAGATCTCGAAAACCAAGGGCATCATGCTTAAGATCACGAGTTCAATTCCTTGCAAATGCCCCGTTTTTCGCACATAATGTTTCATAGCAGCCCTATCGCCGTATTGAATCTGGCAGCGAGGAATTTGTGGCGATCATGTCTTTATCACTATGGGTGTGTGGCCGACTGAATTTTCTATAATCCCAAACTTTCTTTATGAAATTAAAACAAATAGGGAATGTGTTCGTCTGGTCTGGGAGCTACGAAGAGCCATGGGTTCTACTTTCTGTCCCGTGGACACCCTATGATTTTGTTACCGAGACTACGTCTGTCAAAATCATGGAATTTAAACAGATAGGTTAATTTTTACTTTTAGGGTGGTTAAATCCCTTTTGATTGTAGATGATACAAAACTTATCACAAGATCTGCCTGACCGTCTGACTACCTTGGCCTAAGGTTAGCTATTTTGTCAAAGTAATTCAGGACATGCACGTGGTCTTACTTGTATTGAACATCATATCAACATGGAAACTGTCTTTAAAAGCACCTTTGCAATCACTGAAGCAATTTTTTTGGCTCAACATAATCCCCCCTTGATAAATTTCGCCCCATCATACTCACAAGGAGTGAGTTTGCTGAGTTTTGGACCCAGGTTACCATCACCGCAAATGCTCCGACTTTCTGCTAGGCCACAATCCAATGGACATGAAACATATAGAATTATTTTGGTTGGCTATAACTTGTTTAGATAGGGGTCCTGTGTTCATAAAGTCAACCGGTTTAGAAATCAGAAACAAAACATAATAACAGTGTTATACATAAGTTGTCTTGTTTTTTTAAAGGATTTTTTAATGAGCGGTATGACTATGTCAATATCCCACCTCTTTAATGGACTTAATAAACCAGAAGCATACATGCATAAGGTTATCATGACACATCCGCATATCTAGGTGCCTTGTAATCAACTTCAATAATGCTGATATTCTAACACTATGGCTTTTTATGGAAGCTGTTGTAGAAAGTCTTGTGTGTGTTTCTCTTTCTCTCTTTATATATCCATACAATCTCAACTTTTTTACATGATCCAGTGAATGACCAGTTTTAATAGGAAGCATCTCTTTTCGTCATTGAGTCTTGAGATTTAGCTATAGCAAGAGGGCAGTTTTTTCTTTTTGGGTGTTGAGAAATGTAGCTTGAGCAGGAATTTCTTCACATTTTCAATATAAACATGTGGGAAGTGGTTCAAGACATTTCTTTGGTGACCTCATCCGAAAGTTGATCACTAATTCTATCTTGTAATTCCACTTGAACATTTGTGACTTAGATTAGGATTCAATCTTATTCATACATCTCATGATTGAGATAGGTGGCAGCTCGGATTGAAAATATTAGTTGCTAAGATCGAGGAGATTAGTTATCCTCTCTCAAAGCATAACTAAAACAAGTTAGTAGGAATCTCACAGACATGAGAAGAGAGCTGGAGGAAGGAAGAGTGAATTTGGAAGATGAGAAGAGCAGCTCTACTAAAGAGACCAACAATTGCAACAGGTCGTACAATCCGTACACTGTTCTGTCTTTTCTTCATGCACATGCCATACATCTTTAGAACTGGTCGTACACATTTAGATCTGGCCATACAATGTATTGCCGGAGTGTGCTTTATTGATTGAGGGGGGAGAAAGAGTGATTTGCTATCCAAGAAAAATATAAATAGAGCAAGCTGTACCCTCTCTTACACAGGTTGTACATTGTTGTTGAGGTGATTTAATGATCACACAATTGCTGGTTTGAAGCAGCTTGCAGATGTCACCTTACAAGCTTTGATTAAAGGAATGAGAAGTTGATCCGAAGGAGAGATCCTTGTGTATGTGTTTCTGTTCTATTGCTTTCATTGTTCATTTTTTTAGCTACTGTGTGATTGATGCTATGTTCAGAAATTTAATTTTCTATTGTTAAATAAGTTATGTTTTGAGTTATTTAACATTAGGACAACAGTCTCCTAGGCTTGGAAAAATTTACATGGTATTAGAGCTATTTCTTTGATTGAGATTCCCAAAGATTTACAATAGTAAATGAATTGCTGGAAAGTACTAGCAGCTATAGAATTTAAATATTTCTTTTAAATTCTATTTTTTTAGATCTAGGAGTTTGTAGTTTGTGCATTAGATCTTCATCTTAGAGATGTCTTCAATTAGTCTTAGGGTCATGCATTAGATCTTAGCAATAGCTTCAATTAGCCACAGACTCAAGGATATATTGGATGCTGTCTCACATTTACTGTCATGGATAGTGAGGGTTACAATCTTATTGGAAGAGAATGATCTCTGGGATATTGTCAAGGATTTTGTGCCTGTACCTATAGGTTCAAAGTAGTTGGCAGCTCACTAGAAGGAAATGAAGGTCAAGTGGATGATCATGGACACCATAAAGGATTTGATTCCTCATACATTCAAGAAGGAGATGGCAAAGGAAGTTTTTGGTGCCCTAGTAAGCTTCTACCAGAGTAAGAACATAAACATAATGATGATATTGTGAAACAAACTCAAATCCATTGAAATGACTAGATTAAATTCAATCATGAGTTACCCTATAAAGGTCATGCACAGTGTTTCCCGAACCTTCCTCCCTTAGGATCTAAGGGCGAATTGTGTCTTGTACGAATCCTTGGGCGATCCTTTGGTGGAATCGCGGATCTGAAAATCGGATCCGTGGTTTCATCGAATTGGGCTGATTCTTGTGATATCTGGAACCATGCGGGCCCAATCTGCGGTTCCAGAATTCCTATCTGTGGTTCCAGAATTCCTATCTGCTGTTTTAGACAGGGATCTGCCTCAGATTCGTGGTGGATTGAGCATGGATCCCGAGTGGTTCTGAGGCCCGACAGGCGGATCCGCGGAGGCAACCTTATTTATTTATTTATTTTTTTTTAAATTTTTCTGCGGTTCCAGATAGGGATCTGCCTCGGATCCACAGCGGATCGGGCACGGATCCAGGCAGATCCCAAGCGGTTCCGAGGCCCGACAGGTGGTTTCGTGGAGGCAACCTTTTCTATTTATTTTTTGAATTTTTTTGAGGCTCTAACTTGGGTTGGGGGTGGGTTTATGCTGAGTCAGGGAAAATATAGATGGGGTTAAAAACCATTTCCCCCTCTCTTTTCCTCATTCTTGCATCTTTGGAGAGCTTGGAGAAGAGAGGAGAAGAGAGGTTTGAGAAGAAAGGCTTGAGGAGAACTTGGAGGAGTGAAGGAAGAGGGGCTGGGAGGAAGTAAAGAAGGGTTGCCATCTACAAGAGCTACAGAGGTAAGTGCAAACCCCAAACTCCCTCATTTTTTTGTCATTGTTGTTTGCATTTTTTCTCTTCCCTCTCCTACTCTTTCCCATTCCTTGCTCATTTCATTGCAGGTTGTCCATCTATATTCATATTCCAAAATGGTGTTCATTTGGGTTATATGTATCATTCCACTTTTGGTTTTCATGATGATGTTGGGGAGTAGGAATAGAAGGGAAGAAGAAAAAGAGGATAGTGTTACACATATGAGTGATTCAATGTATGATGAGGAGGAAGGGTTTGAAGAGGACATTGAAATGCATGAGGGGAAAGCATTGACACCCTTGTGGAATTATGTGACCAAACTTGAGGGGGAAAAAGGTGGTGGAAGCTACAAGTTTGTGTGCCCTTATGGTTTGTTTAATTGGGGTAGCATCGAATGTGCTCTAGCCACGAAATTTGGTGGAAAGGTTAGGGCACATGAAATCTCCAATACCAAGAAAGGGTTTGGGCAGATTCTAAATCGTCTGGGAGATATTAAAATAATTAATATTTTTAATGGAGTCCTTAAGTCTAAACTTAGGAAAATTAAAATATTAATGTGAATTAATATAAAACTGTGTTAGAATGGTCCAAAAGACATGGTTCAAGCCAGATCTAATCTTAGCTGTCGATTAGGGACTTAATCTCGGCCGATGATTTGTCAACGAGAAAAGTATAAGAGGAGGCTTGAGGGTCACTTGGGGAATACACCAGAGTGATCAGTCATTCTATTCTCTAGAGCGGGGTTTGCTACGAGAGATAGAATTAGTGGTCAGTTGCAGCGAGGGGCAGCGAGTACGAGTCAAAGAGGCAGGGACAGTGCCGAGAGACCAGTGCAGAGGTAGAGAGAGGCAGACACAGAGCTAGAGGGAGCCATGTAGAGGCAGTAGAGATTGTGCAAAGCCAGAAGGGGCTTGCGTCATCCACGCAGAGGTTGTAGGAGTGACGCAAAGAGCTAGAGAGGCTGCACAGAGCCTCAGTAGACTGACGTAGAGGGTTTCAGGCTGACGCAGAGGCCAACAGGGTTGACGCTGAGCTTCAGATTGTGGTGGAGAGGGATTTTGTGGAGCAGGCTTTCTGAATACTTGTTTCCGAAGAGAGATATTGTTGCTAGATTTTTTTTTTTTTTTGTTTAATTTTAATCTTTGTCGAGTTAGCTAGTTTGGCACCCAGTGTATTCAGAAAAGAACTGCTTAATAATAAAACCCCCAGATACCTGCACTGGTTTTCTGTTATGAAACCAGCTCAAGAAAAGATAGAAAAGATAGATCAACGCCTTAAAATTCAGCCTCTTCGAGGGGGCAACCTCCTTTACAT
>APFE030195663.1:88086-158082 GCA_000404065.3 Pinus taeda | reverse complement strand
TCTGTTTTGCAGTCAACACGATGAGTCAGTTTATGTGTGAGCCTAGGAAGGTTCACTGGGTGGCTGCAAAACACATTTTGCGGTACTTGCAGGGGACAGTGGATTATGGTCTGGACTACAGGGAGGGGGATGGAGTGAGATTGGCAGGTTATACTGATTTTGATTGGGCAGGTTGTGCTTCTGATAGGAAGAGCACTTCAGGGTGCTGTTTTGGGTTGGGTTCGGCAGTAGTGTCATGGTTCAGGCCGGAAGCAGCAGTCAATAGCATTGAGTTCAGCGAAAGCAGAGTATATGGCAGCCAATCTAGCTAGTTGTGAGGCCATCTGGCTTCGCAAGATGTTGTTTGGCTTATTTGGTCAGCCGTTGAGACCTTCAGTGATTTACTGTGATAATCAGAGTTGCATTAAACTCACGTAGAATCCAGTATTTCATGACAGGTCAAAGCATATCGGGATCATATATCATTTCATCAGAGACTATGTTCAGAAGGGAGCTGTGAAGTTTGAGTATATTTCCATTGATGAGCAGGTAGCAGACATTCTTACCAAAGCCTTACCACGGGGCAAGCATGTTTACTTCAGAGACAAGATGGGTGTGGTGAGGAACACCTTCCTCGGTAAGAGGGAGTGTTGAAATTTGGTACCGGAGGACAGGTGGTTCCCTTAGGCTTTGATCTTTGGCCTAGGAAAAGTGTCCAAAGATTTTAATTTTTCTCCTAAAGTAACTTTTTTTATAAAGTTAAATCTAATTTAAAAGTGACTTTAAGTGATAAAGTTACTAAAGTCTAATTTTAAAGTGACTTTAATAAAATCAATGTAAAATTAGAAAGGAAAAGTGACTTTGGAAATAAATGACTAAGTGGGTCTTTATTAAAGTGGGGTGAGTTAAAAAATAAAAAGTGAGATTTAAATGAGCATTTAATCTCAGCCCTAGATTTCAATCTATTTCAGCCATTGGATTTAGAGGTTACCCAAAAGTCACTTAGGATTAGATTAAAGGAGGAAAAGGATGCAAGAGGTCATTCATTCTTTCATGAGCAGATTGAGAGAAGGAGAGCAAGAGAGCAAGGGAGATTTCTGGACAAGGAGCAGAAGGAGACAACAACTTGGCACACATTCCAAGGCAGCAGTTGAGCAGATTTGTATCGCTGATTCAACACACAGTGAAAGGTTGATTTTGGCACGATTTTCTAGAAATCCGTACAGCTGGTTTACACAGAAATTGAGGATTGGTTTGCACAAAAATCGAGGAGCAGTTTGCTGTTTTTTTCTGCACGCAAAACGAGGTCCATACAATGCATTTATTGCAGTCCATACAACGCATTTATTGCAGTCCGTACAACGCATTTAATGTAGGACGTACAACAACATTTAAAGCTGAAAGTGGGCACGGAAATCAAGGAGGCTGTACAACATTTATTGCTGTCCTGTTTGCTGTAATTTCCAGTTTGCTGTGAGGCACGGGAAAATAGATAAGTTGTAAATTTGCTTGCTGATTTTTTGCTGAATGTTTCTCACTATAAAAAAGACATTTTCGGAAATAAAGAAGAGCTCTCGAACTGGTTTTCCCCAAGAGTTGTAGGGGGTTTTTCCAGGGTCACATTGACCAAAAATCACGGTGTTCAAATGTGTTAAATGACTGTTTGTACCTGCTGATTTTTTATTTCTGCATTTTCCAACATTCTGTAAAATTTCCAGAATTTGTGTTTTCAGCAAAAATTTATTTTTTCAGTTGTTGAATGTATGGATACGGGAAAGGGCATTTAACTATATGGGAGAAATAAGGTGAAACTGAAAACCGGGGTGGGAAATGAGAAATTTCTACCCCTTCTTGCGAGTTGAACACGCATAGGATATGTATCCCACTTAGGTCACATGTCCTGCATGTGTTTGACTTGTGGGAAGAACAAGTTTCAACTTGTCAAACATGTGGGATGCAAAAAACTATGCCTAATAAAGAAATAGACAATGTTTTCCCCCATTTCACATAGTATTTTTGTAGAACCCCTAATAGAGAAGGAGAATGGAGAATGAAAAACTAGTTTGCATGTGTTTGGTTCATGTACAAGCTGCCATTATTTTGTTGTGTTTATTATTTCAATAACAATGGTGTTATTGTATAATCATCTTATTGAAATTATTGCTGAGTTGTCTAGGGTTGTTGCTCAAGCTCATACGAAGGGGAAGAATGTTGTTGGTAGTGCACCTCCTCTTTCTCCTCCATGTCTAAGCAATAGTAATATTGCTGCTTTTATTGCTCCATCTTTTGAAGTGTAGTCGACACTGTTGGAACTATAAATAGGGCCAAAACCACAAGAAAACGGAACTAGTAGATTAAATACTTGCTATGGAATCATGTCACCAAAAGAAAAGGGTTTGGGGGTAAGCCACTCTTTGAAGAAAATTTCTATTAGATGTGCAACTATTCCAAGGTTGAATATAAGCATAAGTACTTCTGAGTGAAGGCCTGTTGCCGCGAAATTTGACAGACCTTAGAGAGGGGCACCCTACAAGGCTAACACTAGAGGGCACCCTACAAGGCTAACATTAGACCAAGTGACCACAATGGGGTGATGGCCCACTGTCACCACAGCTAAAACCCCTCGCTCTTTACGAATTTTCATTGATGCGTGGAGTCTCAGTAACTCGTGAAAATAAATTTATGGATGAAATTGAAGTGAATGCCTACCAAAAAGAGGGATTTTGTGGCAACCACTATGCTCTTGGCATCTAGACTCCCCAACCCTAGAAATTCTCATACTTGGGAATTTGCACGAAGCCCTAGCTTGGCCACTTGTCCTTAAAGGGCTAAATTAGGGCAAATGAAACGAGACAAAAAATATGGATTTGAGCATCAACAAGGAAGGCCAATGACTTGATCCTTGGGAGATTGGAGTCTATGATTTGATTGATTGACCAAAAAGTTGCTAAAGAGGCCAATTTCTTGATGCCCTAACATCAAAAACCCTAGCAATTACCTATGCAATGAGTCAAGGAGTTTTATTTGAGAGCTAATTAAATTTCACCACTAGGAAATTTGTTTACATGCTATTCATGAATAATGCATGCAATAGTGACATCTAGATACCGTTCAATAAGTTTTCAACAAATTAGGGCACAATAGCAAACCCTAGATTCAAGATATTCCATACATTAGACATAGTGAATAAATAGTCAACAATGAGTTCACTTACAAGATAACATGCAAAAGATCCCATCCATTGGTCCAAGATGATAGCTCCAAAGACAAACGATTTGCTCCAAATGTTAATGCATTCATAGAAACCAATTACTCCACATGACAAGAAGGTCAAATTGTTCAAGAAGGCCGAAATTCCAAGTGCGTGATCTAATACCAAATGAACTCTCCTTTATCTATATGAGGAGGTCAAATGTGTAATTTAGCCTACTAGCTCCCTAAAATAATAGAATAATGTGTCATAGCATGTCTAGGTCACAAGCCGACCTAGTAGCTAATGAAATAAGCTCAATATAACCCAGACGTGTGAACCAAAATAGAGAATGTGCTGACGAATGCATGCGTGAGCCCTCCTAGGGCTAGTGTTGAGCGCTAAGGGTGCCATATGATGTGTATAGGGCTAGGCCCTTTAAAATAATCTCCTAGGGGTTGACCCCTAGGTCTCTGTCAATCTCCCTCTGTGGACCCCAATTTTGGTTTTAGAACACAAAAATGGTCTCATGGGTCTCCAAGTTGTCAAAATGCTTGTCTTTGCTCCAACGTTGAGGGATCTCAAGATTCCCATGTTGCAAGGTATGAGACCATCCTCCTTTGGGCCCTGGATTCAGCTACCCACCCTCATGACGTGCTAAGCCGTTTGGGGGCATGCTTGGTCTAGGTGCATCATCCCATAAAAGTCATCAATGTAGGTCAAAGTGCTCGAACGCTGTGGGTGCTGAAGGTGCCCATGGCTAAGTATGATGCTTTGCTACAACTCGGAAACCCATGGCTCCCAATGCCTCACTTGTGGGTGCCATTATGCTCCTTTGAAGGACTTGAGCCCCCAATTAAGTTGTCCAAGCCATGATGGAACCACCTGACAATTACATAGAAGATCTAGTGATATCATTCATATCATCAGGAACATTTAATCGTTTTTGCATCTAAGTGAACGAAGCTTGCAAGTAATGAGCAATTAGACACTTTAAACAAGGCTACCCTTCCAAATTAAGGCTTTAAACTTGTTATAATGTTACCTTCTTAGGTAGGAGTGGTTAATAGAAAACCCTATTAGGTGTTTCCAACCCCCAAAGGGAAGTGACATGTCCTTGGTCTTCATTCAATTGATAGGTGTCATGTGAATAATGATGGAATGCAGGGGAGAAGTTTTCATGGCCAAGTGCCATGGTCAAAGGGACCCGCTATGATGGGCCCCTCATCCTAAGTGTATAGATGTGGGGAGGGAGCAATCATGGATGCATGAGTTACCAACTTAAACTTTGTTTTTCCACCCGTCTTGTTCGCCTTTTACTTTTTCTTGATATTTCTTTGTATTACTGCTCGTAGCTCAAAGGGTTAGAGCTTCCTTTGCATGATGCATAACAATTATTACTCCCTTAATGGTGAGGTAGTTCATTGCCCACCAGGGGTTGGGACATGCAAGGGTTCCTTCTCATAATATGAAGAGCAACATGTGCTCAGGAACCAGGTGATGGCTATAATGGGTGAGGTAAAGCTCATGCTAGGCTTTTGCCCATGTGCTAATGTGTACACCCCAACCATCTTTTGCATTTTGATTTTCTTTTGTTTTTGCTTATGGCCATGATATACTTTTTCTTGTTCTTTAAGCTTCCATCAACCTCCGAAGGACAAGTTCTGGGTCCTGCTCAGACATGAGGATCTATGGTGCCAAATCTCAGAGAACCAATGGTTAGTTGAACCCGAAGAAGGCAAGTGGAATATGGGGCTTGTAATTTAAGATGGAAAGTGGTAAGTATGGAATAGGGAGAGATGGAACTACGCTATCTGAATTTGGGTTTCCCAAGTAGCGTCCCTCCTATGCCCATTGGGCCATTAGGGGACGTCCCACTGGAGTAGGATGAAATATTAGCCCCCCATTTAAGGTGAGGGAGCAATATCAAGGTTAAAGTCACTATTCCTTCCAGGTTACCCCGTAATCCATGTCAAATGCCCAAAATACAAATAAGCATAAGCACCCAACTGCAAAATGAATAAAGTACTTTTTGATTAGAAGCTCATCTGCCAACATGTGCTCTTGCCAAATGGGTGACAAAACATATGACTGATGTGGGTGGCGGAGAAATGAATCGCACATCATCATCAGCTATCAGTGGCTGTTAGGGGTTGCTGGATGGAAAAGATCACAAGAGAAAATTCTCCAATGGGGAACCCGATTTAGGTGGGTAATAAGGCCATTTATTGGCCCTTTGAGAATCATGAATTTGGAACATGTCAAGAAATGTTTTCAAGCCAAAGAAATATGGGCAAAGAGGAATTTGCTAGCTTGAGGAAAGTTCCAATAACACGTGGGACATGCAAAGATGGTGATTCTCTTCCATTCTTGAAGAACAAATCTAGCTGAATGGGAGTGTGGTTTTTTTGCTGACTGATAGTAAAAGAAGAGGCATGCTCCTAGAGGTCCAATGGATAGGATATTGTATAAATTTAAGGTTTGCACTGTAGTTTAGATTCGTTGTAGCACACCTCAGTTTCTTTGTGTTTTGCATAGAAACTCAATTTTCTTGCATATAAAATTTCAATGCAAATTACAAGAGAAATATTAATGACTACTACTTATTTTCACTTTTCAGCATATATAATAAGTAAACAACATGCAGAGAATTTTAGGACCCTTAGTTTTTGGTCAAACTCAGACCCTAGAAAAACCCACAAGGGGAAAACCAGTCTAGAAGAGGATTTTATTAGCCCATCTCAGAGAAAATAATTACACAACATTAACACATAAAGGCACTTATCTCCCTTTGAATATCATGTTGACTTCCTTGGAATTCATGACACAACTTCAGCTCTAGTTCTGGAAATTCGAGCCACAGTTCCAGACCTCTGATAACTTTTGAGTTTGAACCACAGTGATTTCTCTGCTCAGAAATTGACCTCTGTTTAGAGGAATCCTCCTCTAAAGTTTGCCTTGAATTTGGTGCAGACTGCCCCCCTTTTGAGCCTTGATTTGTGTTTTAAACACCCTGACACATCTCCTTAAAATGCAGGCCAATTGACTGAAAACTTTGCCAAAAAAATGAGCTTCAGATAACTGACTTCTTGTGGATATTCCTACTTAGCAAATTTTTGCTAAGTAATACATTTTGCACAATTTTGATATCTTGGCGTATTTGATTTAGGAAAAATGGGTTGAGAGGCCCCCACTTGACTTTTGTGTAAAAAGGGGGGGTTCAAATTTAGGAAAAAGGAGGCAAATCAAAAGGTAGGTGGAATGTGGGGGCCACCCTAAGAGGGAATTCACACCCCTTAGAGAAATTCACACTTGTGGGGAAGGAGAGAAGAAATGGGGATGAGTTGTGGAGCCCACATGGAGAAAGGAGAGGCTCAAGGATAAATAGGAGGAGACGACCTCATTTTGGTACTATTTGACAAATTGATAGTTGAACTCTTGTACGCTTGTGCTGCTTAGCCAAGTCTATTCGTGCTGTTTAGCACACGAGATTTCCCGGTGGAAATCTCACCTCCTTCGGTGGACTTCGAGTGCCACTCAAGGGAAATCATATTCTAACATTTGCAGGGCTGTTTTGGGGCTAATTACTGGAGTACTCGTCCCCTTTGACAGGCAAATTGGGCGCAAAAGAGGAGGGATGAATTTTTGTGGAGGAAGCTCTTGTGCATGCATGTTGCTGAGCTTTTGAGGGATAAACCTTTCATAAATTTGCCGGAGATTTGGGTGGTTTGTAGGTCAGATTTAGTGGAGGTTTTGCAGGAGGAATTTATAACTTTTAAGGGCCTATGCTGACCTCTCTGGCAGCTTGCACAGAAGTGGGAGGAGTGAGGATTGATTTGTGGGGTTTGCCGAAGCTTCAAGGGAGGAGACTTGAATGGAATTTGCAGGAGAATTGGTGGGAGTTTTCTGGAGGAATTATGGTGCATCTTCAACCATTTTTCTAGCAATGTGTGCGGCTAGTCAACCTGGGTAATTCACACTAATTTGTGGGTATTTCTGGAGTTGGGTTGTTGGAGGATTTCTTGTTGGCTTTTTGTGGGTTTTGGGTGAGGAGGTTCTGGTTAAATTGGCTGAATTTTCTGGGTATTTTTGGGGGCTAAATCAACAGTTCTTTCTTCAGCAGTTGCAACAGTTTCCCTGGTTCGGCGTAGTTTGTGGAGCAAAGCTATTTCCGGCAGTCAGGAACCTTATTTTCCCCTGGGTTCTTGCCTTGCTTGCTGTAGCAAGCCCATGTTCATCCACTCCATTTATATTTGTACTCCCTCTTGTTAAATCAATAAAATGTCTCAACTTGGTGCAGTTTATGATGTTAATGGCTGTTGTTTATGCATGTTCTAGATTTCTGTTGCATGTGTGCATTTTTTTTGTTTATCACTGTTATTTCCTATTAGGAATATTATAGTGGTATCAGAGTCGTGATTCGGCCAACTGTGGGAGGATTTCTTTCTATGACCCCAGAGGATAAGCAAAATATCACTTACAGAAGGTACAGTACACGAGTAGAGAGTGGGAGCTGAAAATAACCCCAGATTCAGAGGCTCTAGAGCAAGGAGTAAACATAATAGAAATGGGAGATAGTAGCAAGGATGAGATGGCTACAACATTCAAGAGCATCTTGAGTGCTTTAAATGAATTGGTGAAAGGGTAGAATGATGTTGTGAGAGGGCAAAGGGAGGTGATGGATGAATTGAGGTAGCAACACATTAGGGACAACCACAGGGAGTTTATGGGAGGTGAGAGTTCAGGAGCATCTCACCACACAGAGCATGACATCCCTTAGAACAATACCCTTAACCACCATGGAGCAACCAGATTCACCATGGCTACATTTATGGCTCCTGGGAGTGGTGAACAACTTGATGCCGAGGAGATGCCTATGGGGTATTACTTTTGAGAGTGGTAGTCCATGGGGGTGGATTTCCGTGAAGCAATTATTTTCAGAGATTACTGCTAGCTCAAGCATAACAACTGAGGCAAGGGAGTAGGTGACTCATCGTGGCAGAGCTCAGGCTTGAAGCGCATGGTTGGGAGATTGTACCTCCCTACATTTGATGGGTCCTCTAAATGCACTGTGAGGGCATGGGTGGAGAAGCTAGGCACCTTAACCAAATGTTAGAGGTAGAGGTGATTAAGTTGGCTGCTTTGCATTTGGAGGGGGATGCACATGACTGGTGGTTTCATGGATTGACTATGTTGGGGCATGCCAACCTAACTTCTTACAAGGAGTTTACCAGGAGGGTGTTGGTGTGTTTTGAGTAGAGAGACCTCGAGTCACATTTCTGGGAGTTGACACATCTCAGGTAGAGAGGTAGCGATGAGCAATACATAGCGGAGTTTTTGAGATTGTATGTGATGGTGCCGGACCTATCAGAGTCCAGGAGGGTCTTCCTATTTGTCGAGGGCTTGGCAGAACCTTTGCGTGGGCTTATGAGGGTGAATAGACCCACCTCCTTACAAGACACAGTGAGCAGAGTGAGAGACTTGCAGGTTGCAATCCCCAAGTCTAAGGCACCCTTACCCACGAAGACCATTTTCCCTTAGAGAGGTAGAGACACTAGACCCCAACCACAAACGAAGATAACAGGGAGTGGGTAGTTAGATGATGAGACTCAGAGGGACCTCGGGAGGAGGAAACTATGTTTCACATGCTAGGATCTGTGGGCACCAGGACACAGATGCAAGGCCCACTACATTGAGGTGTTTTCAGATAGCAAGCTTGAGGATGATGTTGAGCAGGGGGTTGATGTAGGAGATAGTGAGCCGCAGGGTATAGGAGGAGGAGCACCACCACCAACACCACCTAGAGGGGGACCTCTCTTGCCTACAGGAGCGTTCATAGCTTCACTTCGGGGAGGAGGAGCACTACCACCAACACCACCTAGAGGGGGACCTCACTTGCCTACAGGAGCGTTCATAGCTTCACTTTGGGGAGTGTCGAAGTACTTGACGCTAAGGATCAAAGGCACAGTGCAGGGGCAACGTGTATCAGTACTAGTGGACAATGGGGCTACCCACAACTTTGTCAATGCTTAGATGGTGGAACGGAGAGGGATACACACAAAGACTTTTGAGGGTTTCTCAGTTTTGGTACATCGAGACAAGACCATCCTGTGCATTGGATACGTCTCTAACATGACAATGACTATGGGCAACTATTCCATGATAGATCACTTTTTCGTAGTTCATGTTTCAGACACCAATGTAATGCTCGATGTCTAGTTTCTCTACTCGCTTGGGTGTGTCACCACGGATTAGAGGAAGTTGGAGATGGAGTTTCCAAGGCTAGATGGGAAGATGGTTTTGCTGAGATGCATGCACTCCTACCCATCATAGACAATATTAGCTCTCAAGATGGAGGTTGATTTTTGGAGACATAGTGGGTTGTGTAGCTCAGGATTTCAGAGGCAGGGACTTAGCCTTTCCCACCACATCTGGACATTCAACCACACCAGAGGTCGCACAACAGACGAGATTCAACCACACCACTGAGTTGGAGGAGGGCGTGCATGCAGTGATTACAACACTGTATAGACATCCAAGGCCTACCAGGATGAGATAGAGCGAGCTATATAAGAGTTGTTGGCACTAGGGCACATCAGTCCTAGCTCTAGTCCCTTTGCTTCTTCCGTGGTGTTAGTGAAGAAGAAGGATAGGACTCTTCAAATGTGCATCGACTACAGATCATTAAACAAGAGGATGCTGAAGAATAGATACCCCATCCCGCACATAGATGAGTTGATGGATGAGTTCTCTAGGGAGCGGAGTTTTTGACTAAGATTGACTTGCACTCGAGGTACCATAAGATTCGGGTGAGAGAGCAGGATATCCCAAAGACTGCTTTCAGATGTCATTACGACCATTTTGAGTATTTGGTGACGCTCTTTGGGCTAACCAACACACTTGCTACCTTCTAGTCTTGCATTGACCATGTATTCCACAAGCAACTGCGTAGATGTGTTTTGGTATTCTTTGACGACATACTGATTTATAATAGGACATGGGAGGAGCACTTGCAACATGTGGAGGAGGTGCTTCACATCCTGGAGGAGTAATAGTTATACGCCAAGATGTCCAAATGTGGATTTGGGTTAATAAAGATGTTATATCTTGGCAACATTATTGGATAGGATGGGGTGCGAATTCACAAGGAGAAGATTAAGGCCATCTTGATTGGCCTACACTTAAAAATGTGATAGAGTTGCGGGGATTCTTGGGCATATGCAGTTACTACAAGAGGTTTGTGAGAGGATTCTCACAGTTGGTAGTACCCCTCACAAATTTGACCAAGAGAGGGGCATTCGCATGGATAGTTGGAGCGCAAGAGGCTTTTGAGTGCCTCAAACAAGTGATGACTAGTTGCCTGGTGTTGGCTAAGCCGAATTTTTCTCAACATTTCGTTTAGGAGTGTGATGCATTGGGTGAGGGCCTTGGTGCCATTTGGATGTAGGGGGCACCCAATTTGCCTTTGAGAGTTGGAAGCTGCAGGCACATGAGAGACTCTATTCTATCTACGACAAGGAGATGTTGGCCATCATGCATGCGTTGGCCAAGTTCCAGTAGTACTTTGGGGAATAGGTTCAAGGTTAAAACTTAACACTGACCACAATAGTCTTCGATTCTTTTTGGAGTAGAAAGAACTGAACGAGAGGTAGCAAAAGTGGGTCAACAAAATACAAGCATATGATTTTGACATTGAGTATGTCATGGGTTGATAGAATGTGGTGGCGAATGCATTGTCTAGGAGGCCTGCGACTCTCTCTCTCTCATGAGCATTGATCAGGATTGGAGAGCACTACTGCTGGTTGAGTATTCCAAGTATCAACATGCATGTGAGATCCTGGATGGGTTAGCTGGAGATGATAGGTATAAGGTGATGAACGAGGTAATATACTACAAGGATCAAATTTATTTGGTGCTTGGCTCCCAATTGCGGGAGAAGATTATGCAGGCTACTCACGATTCTCCCTTGGCAGGGTATCAAGGGCTCCTCAAGACATAGAGGGCCATCAGGGAAAGATTCACATGGAAGGGCCTCAGGGAGGACGTACTGAGGCATGTGCGAGAGTGTAATATTTGTTAGAGTAACAAGGGGGAGCAAAAGTACCCGGCGGGCCTATTGTAGCCCCTCCCCATTCCTAAGAGGAAATGGGAGTGTATTTATGGACTTTATTATTGGGTTGCCAATAGTCCAGGGGTGGCTTTGCATCTATGTGGTGGTCGACAAGCTGACCACGTTCGCCCATTTCTTTGCCATTTCATCACGGTCATCAACTTCTCAGGTGGTCGAGTTGTTTTTCAGGGAGGTGTTCATGCTACATGGTCTTCCCAAGGCTTTAGTTAGTGAAAAAGACAACAAATTCATGGGCGAATTTTGGTAGGAGTTGTTTCGGTTGGTGGGGATCGAGCTCACACCCAGTACTAGTTATCACCCACAAACTGATGACTAGACCGAGATTGTGAACAAATGGTTAGAGGGCTACCTGCGCATCTTTGTGACTTGGAAACAATGAGTGTGGGTGATGTGGCTACATCTCAAAGAGTACTGCTACAACACATCATACCACATGTCGATAGGTATGTCCCCATTACGTTTTATGCTTATAAGGCTCTAACTTTTGGTGATATGGTGTTTGTAAACAGCAGGGCCCCAGGGGCCAAGGATTGGATACAGGAGAGCGAAGATGTCTTAAGAGTTCTCAAACATAATTTACAAACTGCCCAGAACCAATAAAAGATGTATTTAGACAAGCACAAGATTGAGAGACAGTTTCGAGGTTGGGGACATGGTTTTTCTGAGGCTCCAACCATACAAGCAATCCACTTTGAAGCAGAAGGGAGTTGAAAAGCTCAAGCCACCCTTCTATGGGCCATACAGGGTGACTAGATGGGTTCGAGAGGTGGCATATGAGTTGGAACTCCCACCAGGGAGTAAGGTGCACAACGTATTCCATGTATCATGCTTGAAAAAGGCTTTGGGGCAACAAGTGACGACTACCATAGAGTTACCACCTTTGGATGATGAGGGACATAGGTAAGGGAGAGAAACCTCAGAAATAGAACCATTTGGGAGTTTCTTGTGAAGTGGAAGGGCTTTCCTGATGAGGATGCCACTTGAGAAGGACAACAAGTACTTCAACATCCATCGCTATAGTTGCTTGAGGACACACAACATTTAGGTGGGGAGGGCTATAATATTCTTACTTAACAAATTTTTGCTAAGTAATACATTTTGCACAATTTTGATATTTTTGCTTATTTGACTTAGGAAAAGTGGGTTGAGAGGATCCCACTTGACTTTTGTGGAAAAGGGGGGGTTTGAACTTAGGAAAAAGGAGACAAATCAAAAGGTAGGTGGAATGTGGGGGTCACTCTAAGAGGGAATTCACATCACTTAGATAAATTTGTGGGGAAGGAGAGAAGAAAGGGGGACAAGTTGTGGAGCCCACATGGAGTGAGGAGAGACTCAAGGATAAAGAGGAGGAGAAGACCTCATTTTGATAATTTTTGACAAATTAAGAATTGAATGCTTATACGCTTGTGCTGCTTAGCCAAGTCTACTCGTGCTGTTTAGCACACAAGATTTCTGGGTGGGAATCTCACCTCCTTCTTTGGTGTACTTCGAGTACCACTCAAGGGGAGTCACATTCTACCATTTGCAGGGCTGTTATGAAGGTAATTGCTAGAGTGCTCGTCCCCTTCGACAGGCAGACTGGTTGCAGAAGAGGAGGGATGAATTGCTTGTGGAGGCAACTCTTGTGCTGCATGTTGTTAAAATTTTAATCAATGTTGCGAACATCGACAAGGGTTTGAAAAACCAAAAAATTGTAAAAATCGGATCGGTAAAAATCAATGTTCTACCAAGACTACGGGACGGAGAGATGCGGGTGCGGGGAGATGCACAAGAGGGACGTGTGGGAGTACCCTCAAATTTTAGCGAAATTTAGGGGGGACGGGGGGACGTTGGGGTATACATTTTTTTTTTCCTTTTTAATATATATATATATATATATATATATATATATATATATATATTTCAAATTCATATTCAATAATGAAAGCATAAATACAATGATACATACATAATTGAATTAAATAATGAAATACTCCACGAGATTCAATAATGAAATACTCCAAGCCATATTCATTATTCATTATTCACCATTCTAGAATCTACATTGACTTAAAAATTAAATTCTTCATTTATAATTCTAGATTCTAAATTGATTTAAAATTAGAATTCATCATTCTAGAATCTAATTAGTACTAAGCAAATTAGACTATAATAGATACTGAAATTTGAATACTGGAATAGTAAATTGATATAACTAAAACTCAAAAACAGTGCAGTGATGGGTCTAAAAGTCACTCTAAAGTACAAAGAGGGCTTGGTGCTCTTGATTAAATACAAATTCCATGCCCTTGTACATGACAAAATGCAATGGAAACATTGCAATCCATCGAATCCTGAATTCCTGAAAAATTGAAAAGTCTGCTGGATTTTGAGTGAGATCTAAAATTCTACTTTCTCCATATGAAATCCAATGAGGTCGGAACCACTCTCAAACATCTTGAGTCATTTCATGGTAATGTTAAAAATTTAAGTAAAAGGATGAAAATGAAAGATAAAGGGGAATGTCAATTTTACCATGAATTGCATAGCATTAGTAGGGAAATATGGTCAAATACTAGGTTTTTCCTATCGTAAATCATTGTTTACAAGCAAATTTAATGGGGGACGCATAGCCCATATTGAGGGGGGACGCCCAGGTGTCCCCCTTTTGGGGAGTTGCGTCCCCCACACTGGGGAAACGTCCCCCCTGCGTCTCCCCAAAAGGGGGACGTGGGAAACGTTTCCCCAGACGTCCCCCCGTCCCGGGTGCGTGGGGTGCGAGGGGTGCGTGTCCCCATGGAACACTGGTAAAAATCAACAAACATCGGCTAGGCCAAAAAATCGCGATTTTGAGATAAAATCGAGATGTTATTGAGATGTTCACAACACTGATTTTGAGGGACAAGTATTTCACACATTTGCCATAGATTTGGGTGGTTTGCAGATAATAAGATTCAGTGCAGGTTTTGCTGGAGGAATTTATGCCTTTTTAGGGCTTGCACAAGCCTCTTTGGCTGCTTGCATAGAAGTGGGAGGAGTGAGGATTGATTGTGGGGTTTGCTGAAGCTACATGGAAGGAGACTTGAAGGGAATTTGCAGGAGAATTGGTGGGAGTTTTCTAGAGGAATTGTGGTGCATATTTAGCCATTTTTCCAACAATGGGTGCGGCTTGGCAACCTGGGTAGTTCACACTAATTTGTGGGTATTTCCGGAGTTGAGTTGTTAGAGGATTCCTTGCTGTGATTTTGTGGGTTTTGGGTGAGGAGCTTGTGGTTAAATTGGTTGAATTTTCTAGGCAGTTTTGGGGGCTAAATCAACAGTTCTTTCTTCAACAGTTGCAACACTTTTGCTTGGTTGGGTGCAATTTGTGGAGCAGAGCTATTTCCATCACTTGGGCATCTTAATTTCACTTGAGTTCTTGCCTTGCCTGCTGTAGCAAGCCTAGGTTCATCCTTGGGTGCAATTTGTGGAGCAGAGCTATTTCCATCACTTGGGTATCTTGTTTTCAACTGAGTTCTTGCCTTGCTTGCTGTAGCAAGCCTAGGTTCATCCACTCGATTTATATTTGTACTCAACTTGGGGCAGTTTATGGTGTTAATGGCTGTTGTTTATGCATGTTCTAGATTTGTGTGTTGCATGTGTGTATTCTTTGTTTATCATTGTTATTTCCTATTAGGAATATTACACTTCTCCAAGAAATTCATGCTAAGAATCTCTCTGCCTTCCTCGCAAACAATGTAGATCTCTCTTAGAATCTTAACATACCAACCTTGCCCGAATTCCTTTGGTATGCGTGCCTGTTACCTTTGTTGGAAACACAAATTTCTGGTCACTTCTTGTATTTTTCTCTTCCTCGGCCTTGCTATCACAACCTTCTCTCTTTGCTCCTTGCTTTCTTCTCCAACACAATTGCACATGCAGAGTGAATTGAGCTCACTTTGCCTTTTTCCCTTTTTAGTCTCTCATAATGAGGAGAAACCCTAACCCTTTGATCTATGGTTGAGATTAGATTTTATCTCTCATAGATCAATGGGTGAGATTAGATCTCAACTCTCATAGATCAGTGGTGGAGATCTAATCTTCACTTAACCCCCTTTTTAATGTCTCCCCTTCACTAAGAGCCTCCCTAGTCACTTTAATGTTATATTTGTACCTTGTACCATTTTCCACATAAAGTCACTAAATCATAAAGTGACTTTAATAATATAAAGTACATAGTACTAAAGTACCTTATAAAGTGACTTTTAAGTCTTAACTTTAATAACTCATAAAGTCATTTACTAAAAGGTATTTTCATGTGTTTTTCCTAGGCAAAAGGCAAAAGCACTAAGAAACACCTCCTTGGTACCTTTTCTTAATTGATATTTCAACAAGGCTTATGAGAGGAGATTGATCTTACCATTGGGTTCTTTTTGTTGGAAATTGTAACTAGTTTCAGTCTTCATAATTGTCATATGTGTTATGTAATGATGTAATCATTATTGTATTTGTCAAAAGAAAGAAGAAAGAAAATATTTTGAAAAAATTATTTATTTTAAGCATGGGTTTCTTGCCAATGGTCTTTGGTCCTAGGTCAGCCTAGAAGGGGCCCTTCTAGCGTTCGAGAAGCCTATATAAAGGAGTCTTCGACCACCTCTTGTGATACACTCACTTGACATACCTTATCTTAAATGGTCTACGACTAAAGTGAAGAGCGAGGGTCCTAGAAGAGGACATGAAGGCAACGAAGAAGGAAGTTGGATCTTTGGTTTTCTGGAATTTCTCCTTGAAGAAGCCCTCTCATGTGAAGCTTTTGTGGCACCTAGGGTTTCCACAGGTTTAAGAAAGTGCAGGAGATTGTTACTGACATTATTTGAAGAGTATATCTTTTTGTCAGTTGCTGGCTTGGTCTTGGAGAATTTGTTTTGGGTCTTAGGTCTTGAAAGTCTCCTTTGAAGTTGATAAGAAGTAGTTTTGATGGGTTTTCTATTAAAATATGTGACTAGGGCCAAATTCCACTTTGGGTAGCTCATTGACCTAAGATGATGTTTGGACAAAATTACTCTTTTCAAGAGGACCAAAGTTGACCTTGAAAGCACTGAATTCGGCAAAGGAGAAATATGTTTTTGAAGTTAAGCCCACAAGAGCAAAATTGGTCAAGGTCGGCTTGGGATCAATTAGACAAATTGAACCCCCATCATTGCATAGAAATAAAGGAGACCTTCATCCTCATTTGACACATTCACTCATAACATTCTCTCTCCTCATTTGATTGGTTCGTACATCTGGGGCAACTACTCATCGACATGTGCGAAGTTTCTTGGGCTGATTTGACTTATGTTGACTTTATGTTGTGAGAATACTTTGACCAGCATGACTTTTGGACTTTAGAAGGACTTTTGACTGCATTTCGATTAGGGATAGATCTGTCCAAGCAGGCCACATTATCTGGCACAAAAATCGAGGCAAAAGGAGCTGTTTGACCAAGGTTGACCACCGAGTTGCAGGACTATTTTGATCGCAGGTTGACTACATGATTTGATTGGGTTTGATTGCTGATTTGTTGATTGTTTTTATTGCTGTTTGACCACCAAGGAAGGCCGAGTTTAACTAAGGTTGACCGAGCTCAAGAAGGCAAGTTTGAGTGCTGTTTTGACTGCTAGTTACTGCTTACGGAAAGCTGACTGTTGTTGACTTTTTAGAATTGCAGTCCATCAAGCTGATCAAATTTACATTGGTTTGGGTAATTTACAAAAGTCAATTCACATTGAATGGACATTCTCTCTCCGTTGAACAATTGATATTTGATAATATGAAGGATTGATTAAGGGTTTTCCCCATCTTGGGGTTTTTCCTTGGCTTTAGCCAAATATTGGTTTTCTCTTGTCTTGACTTGTCTTCTGTATTTATTGTTTATGTTCTATCTATAGTTATTGTCAATGTGAATTAATGATTTATGTGATTGCTATTGGAAAATGTTAAAATTGGAAACTAGGGCCAAATACCACTTTGGACAGCTCTTATGGGGAAGATAATTGCAGCATCGAATTCCTCTCTTTGAGAGGACCAAAATCGATATAACGATTGTCTAATTTGGTCAAGCGAAAGTGTGTTATTGAATTTTTGAATTATCTCATACAAATTATTATGGTCCGCCTCTCCTACATGTCAGCTCATCAAGCCCAATGGACTCGTCTCTTGTCCCCATCGAATACTATATACAAAAGTGCTCCATCACACTATGTCATATACTTATCACTCATTACTCTCTCTAAAATGGCCGCAAAAGGATACCTCCAGCAAAGAAGGAAGGGATAGTTTGACGTCTTGTTTGGGCTGCCTAATGGGCCAAGTTCCTTAGGTTGGAGGCCGAATCTGTAAAAGGCAAGTTTGGATTTATATGGGGACTGTTTTGGGCTCTCTTATCTCCTATTATAGATCCGAGTTGTCATGAAGATCGACTACAGGCATAAGGAGGGTTTAGGTGTGAGTTTGTGGTGTGAAAACCCTCTCCTTGGTAAGCCGCATCCTCAAGGAGCCTACCACATGCTAGCCACTGTCATTATCCTGTTGAACAAAGGGACTGGACGATCATCATATACCCTGGTTAATCGAAGACTTATCTTGATGAATGTAGGTTGTCATGAAGGTTGTTTGTGGGTTGAATTAAGTACAATCTTGTACTGGCAGAAGGTCAAAATTTACTTGAAGAGAGGTTGCAGCAGAAGGATGTTTTGGATGTGGTTGTAAGGGTTGTTGCAGTATGTCAGAAGCCCTAACCAGGAGCAACTGAGGCAATACATAGATGATATGATTTGCAATCCAAGCCTCTTCAGCTGCATGACATCGGGAACAACTCGGTTGTTTCAGAATTTGATTTGTGATTGGGCCATCTATTGATCTAGGGGTTGTGCATCTGTATGTTCGAATTGGCAAGTCATTCTTGACTGTTATTGTACTCTCTCTCTCTCTGCACATTTGATTCTAACAAGAAGAAGAATTGATTAAGGGTTTTCCCCATCTTGGGGGTTTTCCTTGGCTTGTGCCATATTCTCGTGTTCTCTTGTCTTGGCTTGTCTTTAGCATTTTTCGTTTATGTTCTTTCTTCAGTTATTGTCAATAATGATTTATGTGATTGTAAATTAAATGGGCTAATATGGAACTTTGAAGTAACTGCCCTAAGCAAAGAACAAGTTAAAAATTAATAGAAAATAAAGTGGAATTGACATTGGGCTAATAAAAGAACATTGAAGTAATTGTTGCAAGCATAGAACATACCATTGTTATCTAAAATTAACATTTTCTTGTTTTACCCTGGCTTGGAGTGTATATGTTGTGTCTATATGTTGTGTTCATTGTGTTTGGCTTTTATTTGATGATAACAACTTAAACATAATCAAGATAAGCAAAACCTAAATCACAAGTAAATGTCATGTGAAGGAAAACATTAAGCTGCCCTATCAGTTTTGCAACACTTTTTTCTATCTCAATTTCCTTTTAATTTAATGTTACATGGCCTCCTTTATTAATTGAGAGGTTTGAAGCTTTAGTAGAAAAGCTCTAGTTGAGTATGCGCCTCTCGATTAATAGAAGCTTAGAGCCACATTGTTGGTTAAAGAAAAGGAAGTGGATAAATTTTTGAAACGTATTAAATTAGCACGAGCCTCATCTAATGTTAGCATTGCTTCTAATGGATGGATGGATCTGTTGACACCTAATCATTGGGATTGGGTGAATATGTGTAAATAGAAAATAAGGAGAGCTGGAATATGAAGAGACACTGGGAGATGGAGCCTAAGAGTTTCTCCCTCCATGTATATATCTATGATCAACCTTAATGCAAAAACACATTTCAGTTTGAGGAGTTACCTCCTAGCCTTACATGGTATTAGAGCAAGCTCCATTTTTGGCTTCCCTCTATGCCCTTGTAACTCCCACCTGTCCATGTTCTACGTATTTTTTTTTGCAGAACTGTCACCTCTGTCCTGCAGTTTAAACAAATTTATTGTGTTTGTTGCCTCCTCATTAGTTTTTTTGGGGTCGTCTTCGTTGTTTTGGGAGATTAGTGAGCAAAAATAACTGGTTGTTGCGTGTTGGTGCACTGCTTGGAGGTGCTATGTGACTCATGTTCAAGATTCAATGGCGTTTGTGTGTGGGAAGCTTGTTTAGAAGCCTGTCTGTTCGATGGTTTATGAATGAATGCCGATGTTATATGCAAATGTGTTTCCTGAGAAGTGAAATCGGCTTTTTTTCCTGTGTTAATTAAAAAAATTGGGCTTCATTACGACACAGGGCGACTGTGTTAAGTTTTTTTTGAGAAAAAAATCCGTCAAGGCACCTCCCACCGCTCGACTCCCGTTTATCAACCCACCATACCACGTCTCTATTGTTTGACTGTGGTTGCTTTCTGTGGCATCCCAGAGCTTAGCATATACCACTAAATGGTGATTGGTGTTACGTTGGGGAATTACTCTTCCGTTCTTTAATACATGAATCCACTGCGTACTGTGTTGTGAGGCCTGAATACGCCTCACCTCCATGTTGTCCAACATATAACACAGTCAAATACCACCCTCCACCATCCAGCTAATACAACTCCTCTGCACAATTATACTACCGTCTCTGTCATAATGCTGGCCTCTGTCATAACATTGGCCTCTGACATATGTTGAACGCTGGTATATAAAATATATAATGTTGGTAGTAATGCTCCCTCTATTGCATACTTTGAACGCTGATGTTATGTTGACTCTTGAATAACATAACTCCTGGTTTTTAATAGCTGTTAATACCACGAAGTCTTGCAATACCACAGTCCTCAACCTTGCCACCGTCACGCTCCACCTCACCTCCACTCTGATATACCACGCTGTTTCAGTGTATGCGTTAATACCATTAATATATGTGTCAATACCGACAATCATATGTGTTTTAATACTCCATACTCCACCTCACCTCTGCTCCAAAATCATCACTCTGATATACAACGTTGTTTCAATATATGTGTTAATACCATTAATATATGTGTTAATACCATTAATGCCATTAATATATGGGGAGGGGGGCTCCCCGCAACCTTGGGCCCAATGCTTGTTCCTTCTGCAAATGGAAATAAATATATGATGACATTTATTGATGACTACACTAGAATGTGTTGGGTTTATTTATTGAAGAACAAATCTGATGCTTTTCAAACTTTCAAGAACTTTCATGCATGGATTGAAAATGATGCACAATCTCATATTGGCTCTATTCACACTGATAATGGAAAATAATACATTTCAAATGAATTTGAAAAGTATCTTCGCCGGCGTGGGATCAAACATCAAACAACTGTGACTTATAATCCCCAACATAATGGAGTAGCTGAAAGAATGAACAATACAATCTTAAATATGGTACGTTCTATGATGTTTTTCAAGAATGTAAAATTGATGTTTTGGGTTGATGCGGTTCTATGTGCTGTGTATATAAAGAATAGGTGTCCATTTAATGCTATTAGAAACAAGATTCCTTATGAAATGTGGTATGGCCACATTCCTTCGGTAAAGCATCTCAGGGTCTTTGGTTCCACTTGTTATGCCTTGATACCTAAGGAACAAAGAAACAAACTTGGTGCAAGGAGTCGTAAATGTATCTTCTTGGGGTATTCAAATACCTCCAAAGCATATTGTCTCTATGATGAATTTAATAAGATGTTTTTAGTGTCGAGAGATGTGATCTTTTTTTGAATCTTCCAAGGCTGACAATGTTGTTGAGCGACAACTTGACCACTTGAATAGATTCAGACATGCCAAGTCCTTTCAAGAATTTGATAGTGAGATTCCACATCTTGAAGGGGGATTCTTATACTAGATTAATCTGTGGAATCTTCTTCTGAAGCACTCTCTCCCTCGCATGGAGCTCCAGCCATTGATGACACTTTGAGTGATGCGATTGACAGAATTGGGAGACTAAATCTTGATTCAGCCCCATCTTAGTCAATTGAGCAGCCCGGGCCATCTCAGAAAGGTCCTCCAAAATGGCTGAAAAAGACACTTGAAAGTGTTCGTGCTGATGAGGTTGGAAAGACAGGAACAAGAAGCTCAACCAGACAGAATGGAGGTGTTGTAGACGATTCTGATTCACCTGTTGATATGGATTTTTTTATGATTGTGAACTGAATTTGTCTACAGATTTCGAACCAACTTCCTTCAAAGAAGCTGCTTCTCATGATGAATGGAAAGAAGCGATGCAAAAGGAGCATGATGCCTTGATAAAGGATGGCACTTAGAAGCTGGTTGATCCTCCATTGGGAACCAAACCAATAGGCTACAAGTGGGTCTACAAGAACAAGTATAACGCTGATGCCTCACTTGACAAGCACAAAGCCAGGCTTGTGGCAAAAGGTTTTGCATAGAAGGATGGGGTCAACTATGAGGAGACTTTTGCCCCCACAAGGAAATGGCTACCATCCGGACACTCTTTGCCTTGGCAATTCAGAACGGTTGGAAAGTCCATCAAATGGATGTAAAAACTGCTTTCTTGAACGGAGATTTGAAAGAGAATGTTTTTATGTCCCAGCTAGAAGGATTTGTTGTGAAGGGTCAAGAACATAAAGTGCAAGCTTGTAAAATCCTTGTATGGCCTCAATCAAGCACCGCGAGCCTAATACGAGAAGTTAACAGAGCATCCTCTGAAACTCAACTTCAAACATTATGATATTGATGATGCAACTTTGTTTGTCAAAAAAGTCGGCAAAACAATTGTATATCTTGTGGTGTATCTAGATGATCTTTTGATGGCAGGGAAAAATGAGAGCTATATTGCATCCATAAAGAAGGAATTGAGGAAGGGATTTGATATGACAAACTTGATTTATGTTCACTACTATATTGGTATTGAAGTAACTCAACATCCAAAGTTTATATTCCTCTCAAAAGAAGTACATTGGAGATCTGTTGAACAAGTTTGGCATGGCTGAGTGCAATCCTTTGACTACTCCATTGGAACAAAACTTAAAACTCACATTCATTGAAGGAAAAGAATTTGAGGATGCAACAAAGTATAGACAACTTGTAGGAAGTCTCAACTACCTGGCTACTACCAGACCAGACATTTCATTTGTTGTTGAAATCCTCTCTAGGTTTATGCAAAATCCTTGTGAGGGACATTGGTTTGTTGCGAAAAGGGTTCTAAAGTACTTGAAGGGAACTCAAGACTTTGGACTTAAGTATACACAGGTGGGTGACTTCAACTTGATTGGATATTCTGATTTAGACTTCAATGGAGATAAAGAAACTGAGGTATCTACTTCAGGTTATGCTGTGAGTCTTGGATCAGGAGCTGTCTCCTGGAGGTCATGCAAACAATTAGTTCCAACAGATTTCACAATAGATTGATTGGATACTCTGATTCAGACTTCAGTGGAGATAAAGAAACTGAGGTATCTACTTCAGGTTATGCTATGAGTCTTAGATCAGGAGCTATCTCCTGGAGGTCATGCAAACAATTAGTTCCAGCAGATTCCACAATAGAGGCAGAATATGTGGTAGCATTGAAGCAACAAAGGAAATTGTGTGGCTTAGGAAAATTCTAGAAGATTTGCAGGTGAAACAAGTGCATTCAACTCCACTCATGATTGACAACACTTGCAATAAAGTTGGCCAAGAACCCAAAGTTCCATGATTGAACGAAGCACATCAATACAAAATACCGTCTGATTCAACATCTTGTTGAAGCGAAAACAATCCATCTACGCCATTGTTCCACAAATGAGCAGATTGCAGACATCTTCACCAAAGTGCTTGGAAGAGAAAAGTTTGAAAGATTCAGAACAATGCTTGGACTCACCAACATCCCTTCAGATTAAGGGGGGAATGTTGACACCTAATCATTGGAATTGGGTGAATATGTGTAAATAGTGTAAATAGAAAATAAGGAGATCTAGAATATGAAGAGACACTGGGAGATGAAGCCCAAGAGTCTCTTCCTCAATGTATATATCTATGATCAACCTTAATTCAAAAATACAATTCAGGTTGAGGAGTTACTTATTGGCCTGACAGGATCCAACATGTTGTTTTTAGTTTTCCTTCGAACCCATTGTCAGATTTTAATGTCCAATAAAATATACATTGGACAAAAATAATAATTCCTTTAGATTTGAATTTTATGATATGAAATACATTGGGTTCCTAACTTAGTATGCACAACAGAAATAAAATAATCATAAAACCAAGCACATAAAATTATTTAATATGCACAACAGAAATAAAATAATCATAAAACCAAGCACATAAAATTATTTGATAGTGTTTTACCTTGGAAACCCCAATGTGGGGAAAGCCAACCAATTTGGGCTTCTTTTTCTGCTCGGAAAATTTGCAGGAATTTTTAAGCAACAACTTAGCCCTACGTAACTTGTTTGATTTAGCGAAATCAATGTACGACCACAAAGAAATTTGGTTAGTACGACTAGATGAATTTTTTGCTTATACGTCCCTACGGAATTTGCATGTACGACCCAACTAAAATCGACCTATATGACCAAATTAAGCCCTGCCAAATCGGCCCAGTTTGACCTTGCTAATTCACATTTTTTGCCCTGGAAAATTTGGCCTGTATGGTCCTTAGGAGTTTCGATCTGTACGCTCAAGTAAATTCAACCTCTTTTTTAGCTTACTCGTTGCCCCTGAGACTTGACCTGTATGTTGCCCTCTCTTGTTGTTACTTTGATCTCCTACTTTAGCTGAAATTCCTAGTCACTTGTGCTGATTGATTTTTCTCGCCAATAACCTATTTCCCTCTTTATAATTTTCTGACCTAATCTCCAAAGTGATGGAGTGCTTGTTGAAACAAGTGCATTCAACTCCACTCATGATTGACAACACTTCTGCAATAAATTTGGCCAAGAACCTAAAGTTCCATGATCGAACGAACACATCAATACAAAATACCATCTGATTCGACATCATGTTGAGGCGAAGACAATCCATCTACGCCATTGTTCCACAAATGGGCAGATTGTAGACATCTTCACCAAAGCACTTGGAAGAGAAAAGTTCGAAAGATTCATAACGATGCTTGGACTCACCAACATCCCTTCAGATTAAGGGGGGAATGTTGTCACCTAATCATTGGGATTGGGTGAATATGTGTAAATAGTGTAAATAGAAAATAAGGAGATCTAGAATATGAAGAGACATTGGGAGATGAAGCCCAAGAGTCTCTCCCTCAATGTATATATCTATGATCAACCTTAATGCAAAAACACAATTCAATTTGAGGGGTTACCTACTCGCTTGACAGGATCCAACATGTTGTTTTTAGTTTTCCTTCGAACCCATTGTCATATTTAAATGTCCAATGAAATATACATAGAACAAAAATAATAATTCCTTCGTATTTGAATTTTATGATATGAAATACACTGGGTTCCTACCTTAGTATGCACAACATAAATAAAATAATCATAAAAGAAGCACATAAAATTATTTAACAGTGTTTTACCTTGGAAGCCCCAATGTGGGGAAAGCCAACCAATTTGGGCTTCTTTTTCAGCTCAGAAAATTTGCAGGAATTTTTAAGCAACAACTTAGCCTTGCGCAACTTGTTTGATTTAGCGAAATCAATGTACGACCACAAAGAAATTTGGTTAGTACGACTAGATGAATTTTTTCTTATACGTCCCTATAGAATTTGCATGTACGTCCCAACTAAAATTGGCCTATATGACCCAGTTAAGCCCTGCCAAATCAACCCAGTTTGACCTTGCTAATTCACATTTTTTGTCCTGGAAAATTCGGCTTGTACGACCCTTAGGAGTTTCAATCTATACGCTCAAGTAAATTCAACCTCTTTTCTAGCTTACTCGTTGCCCCTGAGACTTGACCTGTTTGTTGCCCTCTCTTGTTGTTAGTTTGATCTCCTGCTTCAATTGAAATTCCTAGTCACTTGTGCTGATCGATATTTCTCGCCAACAACTTATTTCCCTCTTTATAATTTTCTGACCTAATCTCCATAGTGATGGAGGGCTTGTTGAAAAATGTGTAACAAGGTTCGGTTTTCATAAGTATGAAATGTATTCTTGTAAATTATGAAATGAAAAGAAATTATTATTGGAGCATGGGTTTCATGCTCAAGTTCTTTTATTTTATAGGTAAAGCACCCATTGAGTGCTTCTAGGGTTTGTCTTAGGTCTAAGAGTCATTGTCATATATTGAAGATCCCATTGGGCCCACATTGTATCTTGTAAAGAAAAAATATTTTTGACTTTAAAGTGTCGAAATGCCCTCCAAAATCAAGTCGGCCTAGAAGCTGTCAAGTCGGCCTAAGTGAAGAGCCACGCCTACCCCTTGTAGAAGCCTATATAAAGAGAGGAACTTGTCCTCCAAGAGACTCACTCACTCATCTCTCATTCTATGTGAAGAAGAGGACGAAGGAAGTCAAAGTGCTTGGGCTAGTTCTCTCTTCCACATGCAAAATGAACCTAGGGTTTCTGTGCAAGGGTTATCTCTGGTTCGATCTTGGAAGGAGGAGAGGAAAGAAGTCAAGCGAAGGTTACTTAGGGCATCTCTCTAGCCCTAAGTCTCAAGGAAAGGAAAGCAAAGGGAAGAGGAAGGCTACTAGAAGAAGATCAAAGTTTTCTAGTGTGGCAATAACAGTTGCCGGGGAGACAAGATTTCAAATCTACAGTAGGAGGTCGAAGTTCTTGTAGCAAGAGGTCGAGTTAGTGGTTGATCTTGATCTTGGAGGGTATTTGTCTGAGTCACTAGGTCTTGTTATTCGTCAATTGAAGGAACTATAAGAAGAGAAGCGATTTAAGGGTTTTCCCCTCAGGAGGAGGGGTTTTGGCCCTAGCTTGCAACCTATATATTGTGTCACTGTTCTTATTCTTTTGGTAGTTGTTTGATGTATCTCACATTATAATAATAAGGAACAAAGGTAATAAGGAAAAAGGTAACACAAACAATTATCAAGTTAAAGAGAATTAACATATTCATTGTTGTATTGAATTATCAACATGGTATCAAAGCTAAGGTTGGCAAAGGGCATCACGAAGATCTCATCTACAATGGAGAAGTTCATTAAGAAGTGTTCCAAGATAGCAAGCCGTCTCAAGGATGGTATCAAGAAAGCACATAGTCTCTTATTTTCTTCAAAGAAGGTAACAATCAAGGAAAAGGATGAAGGTCTCTTCTCGGCTCTCTCTAGCACATTCCAAGATGAAGATATTTGGGTAATTGATAGTGATGCATCAAGGCACAAGATTGCCCATTCTAAACAATTGAAGACTCAAAAGGAAAATCCACCTATTCAGTGGAACTTGGAGATAACAAAAGCTACCCTGTAAAGGGTATTGGCTCGACATCTATAAAGCTAGAAAATGGAAGCAACACGCACTTCAACAACATTCTACTTGTTCTAGGTTTGCATAAGAACTTACTTTCCATTTCAAGCTTAGAAGATAAGGATGATAGAGTAGCTTTCATTGATGGAAGGGTTGTTGTATGGAGTAAAGACTTAAGTATAGAGCAAGCTAAAGTCATTGGCATTCGAGAAGGAAGACTCTGTAGACTAATATGTCATGTGGCCCAAGCCCTAGTTCACATTGAAATTAGCCCATATGGACTCTGGCATAGAAGATTTGGTCATCTGCATTTTAAGATCCTTCCAACTCTAAGTTCCATAGTAGATGGAATACCCGAACTAAAGGAAGATCATGAAGGAGTATGTAAGGGATGTGCATTGGTTAAGAATACCAAGAGACCATTTGGAAGCAGTGCTTCACTGTCAAAAGAAATCTTTTATCTCATTCACTCCAATGTATGTGGCCCTATGACTCCTAAATCACTTGGAGGTCATCTATATTATGTCACATTTATAGATGATCATTCACCAATGACTTAGGTTTACTTAATGGAAACCAAGGACGAAGTATTTACAAAATTTCAAGAATTCAAAGCTGAAGTGGAGAACCTTAAAGAAAGAAGAATCAAGATACTAAGATCTGATAATGGAGGAGAATATACATCCAAAGAGATTATAGCATTCTGTAAGGAGTTTGGGTTTAAGAGGGAGCTGATAGTCCCATATAATCTCAAGCAAAATGGAGATGCAGAACGGAAGAATAGATCCATTGAAGAAAGTGTAGAAGCAGTGTTACACGGTCAGGATTTACCTATGTTTCTGTGGGGAGAAGCCACAAAGGCAGCTGTTTACATTTAGAATCGAAGTCCCCATAGGTCCCTAGACAACAAAAACTTCGGAGGAAGTGTTCACTGGAAAGAAGCCATCTGTAGATCATCTTCGGATCTTTGGGTGTCTTGTATATATCCATATACCTAAGGAAAAAAGAAAGAAGCGAGATCCATAAGGCATGAAGGGAACATTTGTTGGTTACAACAACTCATCGAAAGCCAATAGGATCTACATAAAAGAAGGATGTCGCATAGAAGTTAGTCGTAATGTCATATTTGATGAAAGCATAGCATTCAAGAAATCAAAGGAACTTTCCATAGACTCTGATGATGAAGAACTTCCAGTATTTGAGGAAGAAGTTGACAAGGGGGAAGAAGAATCACACCATGAAGAAGAAGGTCCTAGTGAGCCTGTTCAACCTGTGGTCATCCCTGAAACAAGAAAAAGACCTAATTGGTTGAAATCTACACTACTTGATGCGGAAGGTCGGGGCAACGAAAGGATCATTTAGAGAAAGCAAGGAACCCAAGAGATATGTTGGGTATGTTGCATACATGACAAAACTAATAGAAGCAAAACCATCCACTTTCGAAGAGGATATAAATCATCAGGGAATGGAAAGATGCCATGAATAAAGAGTATCAATCTATAATGAAGAATGGAGTTTGGGAGATCGTACCTAGGCTCGAGGACAAATTTGTGGTAACTTCCAAGTGGATCTATAAGATCAAACATGCGGTAGATGGAAATATAGATAATTATAAGGTAAGATTTGTGGCTAGGGGCTTATCTCAACTAGAAGGAATCGACTACGAAGAGACATTTGCTCCAACAACAAGATATACAATGATTCGCTCATTAGTCTCTCTGGCAGCATCGATGGGATGGAAGATCCACCAAATGGATGTCAAGATTGCTTTTCTGAATGGTACAATAGATAAAGTCTATATAGAGCAACCCTTGCGATTCAAAGTTAAAGATAGGAAGGCAAATGTTTGCAGACTGAAGAAAGCATTATATGGCTTCAAGCAAGCACCAAGGGCATGGTATGCTAGAATGGATGCATACCTGCAAAGAATAGGCTTCACAAAAAGTTCTGCTGATCTGAACCTTTATATCAAGGTAGCAGATGGAGAACCTATAATCATTCTTCTGTATGGAGATGATATTCTCTTAATAGGTGTAGAAGGTCGAATTGAAGAATGTAAGAAGCAACTAGTAGCATAATTTGACATGAAGGATCTTGTGTTGATGCATTACTATTTGGAACTAGAAGTTTGTCAAGGATTTGATGAAGTTTATTTGGGTCAAGGAAAGTACGTGATCAAGATGCGGAAGAGGGTTGACATGATGGACTGCAAACCTATGACCACTCCGATGATCACAAACTTGAAGAGACTGAGAGTTTCTAATCAAGCCCTGTGGATCCTTCCGAGTAATAGACAACTTATTTGCTCATTGATGTACTTGGTGAATACTCGACCAGACATATGCTTTGCAGTAAATGTTTTCAGTCAATTCCAAGTGGTGCCGAAGCATGATCATTGGATAGTAGCAAAACATTTTCTGAGATATTTGTGAGGAACCATCCACTATTGTCTAAAGTATGATAGAAGGAATAATCTCCAACTAATTGGATACACAAATTCTGACTGGGGAGGCAGTAAACAAGATGGAAAGAGCACTATAGGAGGATGTTTCAGTTGGGGATCCTCCATGGTCTCATGGATGAGCAGAAAGCAAGACACAATTGCTTTGAATAGTGGTGAGGTTGAATATGTTGCAGCCTATGAAGTAAGCAGAGAAGTGATATGGTTGAGGAAGCTGCTATCCGACCTATTTGAAGGACTAATGAACCCTACAATGATACTTTGTGATAACACCAGTTGTATACGCTTGTCTGAAGATCCAGTGTTGCATGGAAATACAAAGCATGTAAACAACAAGTATCACTATATTTGAGAGCTAGTACAAAATGGTGTGCTGCAGCTACAATATATCTCCACTGATGAGCAGGTCGTTGACATATTGACAAAGTCACTTCCGAACAAGAAGCTCGTGTACTTGAGAGGTAAGCTTGGTTTGGTTGATGTGTCCTCCCTAAATGAGAGGGAGAGATAGACACTACATTCTTGTCTTCACTTGCGAAGAAAGAATGGAGGATTGGGTAATCATCTGGCATTCAATAATCTTTGAGAATGTGGTAGGGCATTCAAGACAAGAGTAGCACTTGGGAAGAAAGAATGGAGGATTGGGTAACCATCTGGCATTCGATAATCTTTGAGGATGTGGTAGGGCATTCAAGACAAGTGTAGTCATGGACCAATATTCTTTGAGGACTAGCTATCCAAGGTAAGAATAGTCCAAAGAAGGTCATACTCGGTGAACACTCGGATGGAGTATGTACTTTGAGAGACAATGATGATGGTGTCTATAAATCATTGGTCTTGCCAGGATTGTGCTCTAATCTTGTGGAGAGATAGAGCTGTTAGTCAAGGCCTTGCTATATGACAATGTTGGTTAATATGATGCTAGACAAATGGGTTACCAATTTGACTCTTTTTATGAGATCTCTTCAGATTGAGAATGACCACCTAGTTAAGAGGGTGCTTTGAAAAATGTGTAACTAGGTTCGGTCTTCATAAGTATGAAATGTATTCTTGTAAATTATAAAATGAAAAGAAATTATTATTGAAGCATGGGTTTCATGCTCAAGTTCTTTTATTTTATAGGTCAAGCACCCATTGAGTGCTTCTAGGGTTTGTCCTAGGTCTAAGAGTCATTGTCAAATATTGAAGTCCCCATTGGGCATATTGTATCTAGTAAAGAAGAATTATCTATGTTTTTAAAGTGTCAAAACGCCCTCCAAGATCAAATCAGCCTAGAAGCTATTAAGTCGGCGTAAGTGAAGAGCCACATCTACCCCTTGTAGAAGTCTATATAAAGAGAGGAACTCGTCCTCCAAGAGACTCACTCACTCATTTCTCATTCTATTGGAAGAAGAGGACGAAGAAGAGGTCGAAGGAGAGGACGAAGAAGAGGACAAAGGAAGTTGAAGTGTTTGTGCTAGTTTTATCTCCCACGTGCAAGACGAAGCTAGGTTTTTGCGGAAGCATTATCTCTGGTTCGATCTGGGAAGGAGGAGAGGAAAGAAGTCAAGCGAAGGTTACTTAGGGCATCTCTGTAGCCCTAAGTCTCATGGAAAGGCAAGCGAAGGGAAGAGGAAGGTTACTAGAAGAAGATCGAAGTTTTCTAGTGTAGGGGAGACAAGATTTTAGATCTACAGTAGGAGGTTGAAGTTCTTGCAGCAGGAGGCTAAGTTAGTGGTTGATCTTGAAATTGGAGGGTATTTGTCTGAGTCATTAGGTCTTGGTATTCGTCAATTGAAGAATCTATAAGAAGAGAAGCGAATTAAGGGTTCTGCCCTCAAGAGGAGGGGTTTTGGCCTTGGCTTGCAGCCTATATACTGTGTCACTGTTCTTATTATTTTGGTAGCTATTTGATGTATCTCACATTATAATAATAAGGAACAAAGGTAATAAGGAAAAAGGTAACACAAGCAGTTATCAAGTTAAAGAGAATTAACATATTCATTGCCCTATTGAATTCTCAACAGGGCTGTGATTGCATCTTCATACTTGAGATCTATGGCCATGATATAATCTTCCGTTGACCTTTTAGTGATTAACTGCATGTCATGGCACTTGACCAATGTAGAATCACCTTCCAAGCTACAGTTTCAACAATTGTCTTATTATCAATCTGATGGTGTCATCAATGGATGGATTGATCCTCTTTAAAGTGGTGGGTACTATTGAAAATACAAGGATACAACAACTATGGGTGAGTTTCTCATTAAAGTCATTAAAGGAGGTGCTGATAGTCATGTTCAAATTATCAAAGACATTGTACTTGTTTGCATGTTGGCTTGATTGTGGAACTAAATATTCAAAGGGGTTTTGGACACCTTGCGTTATGCACTATTTGAATTTAACACTTAATTCTATTGATGCGAGTATGACATGGATGGGAGAGTTAATTGATTATGCATGACAAGTGCTCAATTTTATACAAAACCATACCAATGCCTAATCAATCTATCAAACTTTCACAAATATATCGTTTTTGAAGATTGTAGATACTTGGTAAGATACTTGATGTTGATTTTTGGTAGCATCGGATGTGCGCTGGCCTTGAAATTTGGAGGAGAGGCTAAGGCACATGAGATCTCCAAGATCTAGAAATCGTTTTGAGAAATTCCACCCAGATGAGGAGTTATTAAAATAATTAATATTTTTAATGGGTTCCTAAGTCTAAACTTAGGAAAATAAAAATATTAATGGGTACTAATAAAGATAAGGGTGAGAAGCTTCTAAGAGACGAGGATCAAGTCTGTTTTAATCGTAGTCGTTGATTAGGGACTTAATCTCGGCCGTTGATTTGTTAACAGGAAAAATATAAGAGAAGACTTGAGGATCATTTGAAGACACATCGGCAGATACTTAGTATCTCAAGGAAAATTGATTCTCAAGAAGAGGAGATCGATTTCAGTGGGAGAGTTGCAAGTTGGAGGAAGAGGAGGGCATCAACAATAGGCAGTGACAGAGGAGGAGGTGACGCACAGGGACAGTGGGAGAGCGTAGAGAGAGACATAGTCCAGAGGAGAGATGTAGAGCCTACGCAGGATGACGTAGAGCCACTCAAAGCCACGCTAGGCCACATAGAGTGACATAAGGGTGACGTAGAAGTGGGAGCAAGGTCTCCAAAGTGTCAGAAGGTCTCAAAGGGAAAGTCTCAGGTGTTTTCTTTCAGTTTCTCTGTAAAAACATTCCTTGTAAAAGCAATTGCTGCTGAAGATTAATAAAGCCCTCATCTGTTGTATCGGTTTTCCCGAATTGAGTTTTTCCGAGGACGATTGTCCAAAAATAATTGTGTTGATGTGATTGGTTCTTGTGCATGTATTTTTCTCTGGGTAATTGTGTGATAACTGCAGTAGAATTTATTTTAATATTTATTGAAGGGATTTCGTAAATAACTTATTGTGAATAATAAGTAGGTCAAATAAATCAGTTGCTGCAGTAGTAGAATTTCAGTTTAAAATTTTTCACATGATATCAGAGTAGAGATTCGACAATAGGAGAGGAAAATCGATTATGGGTCAAGAGCATGATGCAGAGGCATCCACTCAAGGGTACTCGCGCAAATTTCCAGAAGAATGCACAAGGGGACGTAAATTACGATTATTCTATGTTAGCTTCTAGATTGGAAGAAGAAGTCGCTTGCTTAGCAAGCTCTGCCTCCTCGAAGGTTTGGTATATAGACAGTGGAGCTTCCTGGCATATGACAGGAATCTAAGAATGTTTCTCAGATTATTAGGAAGAAAGAATGATTTTTCAGATCACCATGGGAAATAAGGCAAAGTGTACTCTAGTAGGAAGAGGTAACATAGTTTTTCAAACCGAAGCAGGAGAGCGGCTTCGAGCAACTATTGTGCTGCATGTGCGAGGATTGGGGATGAACTTACTCTCTGTATCTCAACTTGAGAACAAGGGCTCTGACATTTTTCATCAAGGAGAAAGTATATGTCAAACACTCAAGTTGGAAAAAGAAGGCCGAAATCGGAATTAGAAGTAACAGGCTGTACAGGTTGCAGCTAGAATCACCAATGGCACTGATAGGTAGTAATGGAGACAAAGATTTGAATGAACTATGGCACAGGAGGATGGGATACTTACATCACGAGGCTCTGAGAATTCTCAGGAAAACAATATCAGGAGTTCCAAAATTAAGTACTGAACGAGATGATGTATGCAGAGGGTGTGCTCTGGGCAAGTATGCCAAAGCAGTGTTTTCCAGAAGTAACAATAGGGCTAAGAGTGTGCTAGTATTGATACACTTAGACATCTATGGACTGATGTCCACAAAAACTCTTAGTGGTGCCAAATACTTCGTCACCTTCATCGATGACCATTCTAGGAAGTCTTGGATCTATTTTTTGAAAACGAAGGGTGAGGTTTTCGATCGATTCAAAGAGTTCAAGGCTCTAGTGGAGAATCTGACGGGAAAGAAGATAAAGGTGTTGCGCTCAAACAATGGTGGAGAGTATGTTGACAAGGACTTCACCAATTTTTGCGCTAAGGACAACATCAGAAGAGAGTGGACAACTCCCTACAATCTGGAGTAGAATGGAGTAGCAGAAAGGAAAAACAGGACTATTGTGAAAGCAGCTAGGGCAATGATGTATGATCAGGATATGTCTAAATTCTTGTGGGCAAAGCATGCAACACGACAATTTATGTCCAGAACAGGAATCCTCATAGGGCATTGGGCAAAATCACTTTGGAGAAGGTCTTCACCAGGAAGACACCTGAAGTCATTCATTTCAGGATATTTGAGAGTTTAGCGTATTGCCGTATACCCGAAGAGAAGAGAGAAATTAGATGAAACTACTGAGAAATGATATCTTGTGGGATATAGCGAGAATGCCAAGGCATATAGAGTCTATCTTCCTAGGAGTAGGAAGGTAGTAGTTCAGCGGGATGTAAAGTTCATCGAGGATAGAGCTTTCAGGGAATCTCGAGAAATGCCTTCCGAGGAGCAGTCAAAAGACGAGCCGTTGGTCAAACCACTTCAACCAGTGGAAACTAGTACCATAGATTCTCTTGAAGACAAAGCTTCTAAACAAGAGGAATCTCAGGAAGAGGAAGAGCTGATAGATGTGCCTACTACAAGAACAAGCCGGGAACTCCGACATATTCTACATGATGCAAAAGACTTCATTGGTGCACCCAGGAATAGTAAAAGAGAGCGAAGACAATCATACAAATACTAGGCCTTAGTAGCTCAGGTTGGGGAACCTTCATGTTTTCAGGAGGCCGTTCAACATCAAGTATGGGTGGATGCTATGGTGGAGGAATACAACTCTATAATGGTCAATGATGTCTGGGAAGTGGTACCTAGGCCTCAGAAAATATTAGTGGTAGGTTCGAGATGTACCTACAAGGTCAAATACGCTGCAGACGACAATGTGGAGAAATATAAATCCAGGTTTGTGGCTAAGGGGTATGCTTAGAAGGAAGGGATAGACTGCAAAGAAACCTTCGCCCCAGTAGCTAGGTATACTTCTATTAGAACTGTGATATCTCTTGTAGCACAGATGGGGTGGGAGATTCATCAAATGGATGTCAAGACGACATTCTTGAATTGGGTAATAAAAGAGGAAGTATACATTGAACAGCCAGAAGGTTTTGAGACACATGAGAAGAAATCTCATTTATGCAAATTAAAGAAAGCCTTGTATGTGCTTAAACATGCATCTAGGGCATGGTACGGTCAAATTGATGGCTACTTGTAGAAGATGGGGTTTGTCAAGAGTGACGCAGACCCTAATCTCTACTATCTGGTTGTAGAGAATGAGCCTCTAATCCTAATGCTATATGTGGATAATCTCTTCCTGACAGGATTATCCAGGCTCATTAAAGACCGTAAGAAGAACCTAGCCACAAAATTCGACATGAAGGATTTGGGACAGATGCATTATTTCCTGGGGTTGGAAGTTTGGCAGTAGAAGGGTGAGATCTTCCTTGGACAAGGGAGATATGCGAGACTGTAGACCTAAGGCTACTCCAATGATTACCAATTGGAAGAAGATTGAGGCATCAAAAGATAAAGATGTTGATCCCACCTTGTACATACAACTTATAGGGTCCCTGACGTATCTAGTCAATACCAGGCCAGAGATTTGTTACACTGTCAACGCCCTTAGTCAGTTCATGGTGGAACCTAAGAGGGTGCACTGGGCAGCAGCCAAACATGTTTTCAGGTACATACAAGGAACAGTCGAGCATGGACTATGTACATCAGAGGCAATGACATCAGATTGTGTGGGTTCACTGACGCAGATTGGGTTGGAAGTTCAGTAGATCGGAAAAGTACAACTGGGTACTGTTTCAACATTGGATCAGGAATGACCTCCTGGTGCAGTAGGAAACAAAAATCCGTGGCTCTGAGCTCAGCTGAAGCAGAATATATGGCAGCTAGCACAACTTTGTGCGAAGCCATATGGCTTAGGAAATTGCTTGTGAATCTATTTAGGACAAGGATGGAAGCGTCCGGGATCATGAGTGATAATTAGAGTTGCATCAAGGTCTCTGAGAATCCAGTATTTCATGATCGATCGAAGCACATTGATATCAGGTGTCACTTTGTCAGAGACTGTGTCCAACGAGGGGTAGTACAGTTGAGATACACTCCTACAGGAGAACAGGTGGCATACATCCTCACCAAGTCTCTAGGAAGAACAATGTTTGTTTATTTCAGGGAGATGGGGATGGTAAAAAATCCATTTTAGTAGCAGAAATGGATAAGTGTCAGGAGTTGCAGTGCAAAAGTTAGCAGTGGTAGTGCTATGGGCAACATGATGCAACATGTTGAGAGGGAGCTATAGTACAGGTGCGGCAGTGGCAGTGTCATGGGCAACAATATAGGGGATGTGAGGCAGTAGGCCAAGCATCAACACAGGTACCAATGCGGAAGATCATTGTGATGTTTCTATAGTGAAACATTGTTAGAGCACATTCTTCGCTAAGAGGGAGTGTTGATTTTTGGTAGCATCGGATGTGCTCTAGCCTTGAAATTTGGAGGAGAGGCTAAGGCACATGAGATCTCCAAGACCCAGAAATCATTTTGAGACATTCCACCCGGATGAGGAGTTATTAAAATAATTAATATTTTTAATGGGTTCCTAAGTCTAAACTTAGGAAAATAAAAATATTAATGGGTATTAATAAAGATAAGGGTGAGAAGCTTCTAAGAGACGAGAATCAAGTCTGTTTTAATCTTAGCCATTGATTAGGGACTTAATCTCGGCCGTTGATTCGCCAACAGGAAAAGTATAAGAGAAGACTTGAGGATCATTTGGAGACACACCGGCAGATACTCAGTATCTCAAGGAAAATCGATTCTCAAGAAGAGGATATCGATTTTAGAGAGAGAGTTGCAAGGTGGAGGAAGAGGAGGGCATCAACAACAGGTAGTGACAGAGGAGGAGGTGACGCAGGGACAGTGGGAGACAATGCAGAAAGAGACGCAGAGCCTACGCAGGTTGACGCAGAGCAACTCAGAGCCACGCTGGGCCACGTAGAGTGACACAAAATTGGGATCGGGGTCTCCAAAGTGTCAGAAGGTCCCAAAGGGAAAGTCTCAGGTGTTTTATTTCAGTTTCTCTGTAAAATCATTCCTTGTAAAAGCAATTGCTGCTGAAGATTAATAAAGCCCTCATCTGCTGCATTGGTTTTCCCGAATTGGGTTTTTCCGGGGACAATTGTCCAAAAATAACTGTGTTGATGTGATTGGTTCTTGTGCATGTGTTTTTCTCTGTGTAATTGTGTGATAACCACAGTAGAATTTATTTTAATATTTACTGAAGGGATTTCGTAAATAACTTATTGTGAATAATAAGTAGGTGAAATAAATCAGTTGCTGCAGTGGTAGAATTTTAGTTTAGAAATTTTCACACTTGATTGTAGATACTTGTAGCTTTGAGGACTTGTAGTAGGAGAGGTATGCAATTCCACAAACACCCATGCCTTTTATACCTCAAGTGTCATGCTGATAAGTATAGCTTGTGGTCGGTGGGCGTCAACGTGGGTGGAGGGTCCTCCTTGAGGCATTGGATGAGTGGAACCACCTTGTTAAAGAGGATATGTCAGAGGGACATCCTCATATTTCCTAAACAATGCATTGCTTCAACTCTTCCTCCTTATATTTCCTAAACTATACATCACGTTGACCCTTTTTCCTGATATTTCCTAGACAAGCCATAATTTGTCACACCTCCATTGGCTCTCTTGATTTGAAAAGTGTGTGCTGCATGGACATAGCAATGGATTTCTTCTATGACTCAAAAGTGAATATAGTTGTGGGTATTGTTGCTGTTGATTAAGACCATCCCTTGTCTATTCTTGATATAACCATTCAACTTCAGGGTCCAGGAAGTTGAAATTCATTATAAAGCATGGAAGGAAATTTGGTATCTTAAAATTGTACTGAACATTGGCTAGGCTTTAGCAGAACTAGATTAGGCCCAAGTAAACTTAGTAAATATGGTTAAAGGTTTTCATATACGTGTCACAACCAATGGTCATTTTAATACTTTTTATGAAAACCCTCACTTGTATTTGGCTTGACTTTCCTGCTTAACCTCTGACATTTGTGGTCAGTTGGTCTTTTGTGCTTTATGCTTCATTTTTAGCTTTAACATAATGCATTTCTTTCATTGCATATGACACAACTATTAACGACCTCTAAATTCATTGGTAATCTGTATACGGTGACATTTCTTGTGAAGAATTGTTTTTTAGAGAATTAGTGTACCCTGTTGTGAAACTTTTCACCAAGATGTTTAATACTTAACAAATATCAAAATGTCCTGTTTCTAGAGAAATCAGGTCCATAACACATTTGCAACCATTGTTCCCAGTTTTCCTTAGTACACATTTTATTTTTATCAAGATGCTTAGTATTAACTGTTTCACAAATTTCAGAACTGTTCTGGAGAATTAAATTTTGTAACATGTTTGCTATTTGTTGTTCCTTGTTTACGTCAGTACACATTTTTTTTTTTCCATTTTAGTGTTCTTGGAGGTTTATTGCCCCTTATTTTGTCATTTATGTTCAGTTTGTTATAAGTGATTCAACATGAATAAAGAGGGCTGTCTAAATCAATAGCAAATTGGTACCTAGATGGAATATGGAATTGTATTTGGCTATAACTTACGTTTTTGTTTGTAGTAACTGCTTTACGCAAAATGTGTCTCATGGATCTGCTATACTGAACATGTGAAGCACTTTAGAAAACCATTTGCATATTTCTTGAATGATTTTGCAGTTTTGTTGTTTTTGACAAATTGTGGTTTTACTATACTTTTTGGATTTATCATACCAGGATGATGGCAGTTCGGTATCGATATTTTCTCTGTCGGGAAGTAATGCTCAGGATGGCCATCTGATGGCTGCTCGCAATGGTGTTAAGCGCCTTCGAACTGTAAGTGGTATAAAACTAGCCTGTTTCTGAGGCACAACTTTGTTGATTTGTAAAATATGAAACATAATTGTGAAATATCTGGATTCTGTAAGGAATTAGATTGTTATATCTTATTAAGCAGCTAATTATTCTGGTTCCTAGATAAATAAATCTAATCAAATCTGTATGATCTCTTCTTCAAATTTAGGCATTATGTAAGAACTTATATGGTGAATGGCTGATATAATTAGTGAAATTTACATGTTAGCTATTTGTTTTTATTCAAAGAAACCGGTAGATTTTCATTAATAAAAAGATCTGGTTTCAGGGCCAGTACCCTTACATAAGTCTTCATGTTCAAGGATTAAACTACATTCAGAGACCCATACTGTAGCTAGCCTATGGCTACTTTTGCCTACAATTCAAAAAGATTCCTACTGTAATCCTTACAAAACTTTCTAATAAAAACCTATATCTACATAACATCAAAAAACTTAAGCTGATGAATATTATCTGTCACTGGAGGTCCGGTCTTTTGGCGACGCATTTCATGACTAAGTCCGTTGATCTCCATCTGCTAATTCTGCTCCTTTCCACAGACTCTTTCCTGCTGAGGCATCATGCTGGTCCCAGCTTCCTTTCTGACAGATTGAGCACCACTGCTGGATCCTCCTTTTCTTTCTGTCACCTTGATTTCTAGTATTTTCAACTGAGAGCGAACCTATGCCTGAAATATATCCAATTTACTCTGCAATGACACAAATTTGGTATCCATTATCAGATGGGAAAAATCCCTTTCCTTTCCTTTGCAATCAGTGTCAACAAGGCTTCGAACGCCTTCAGCATTTTGTTCAGAAGCTGATGTATTTGGACCATCTCCTCCTCGCGAGCTGTATTCCCTGACTCTGCCATGATGCAACAATGCCTTGCTTCACTCCAGACCCCAAGAGCTGATAACCCTCTCTGTATACGATTTTTCAATGGAGCGGGTGATCGAAGGTGACCTGCGATGAGCCATATATAGCTGCAAATGTCTCTTCTGCTCTGTCCTGAAGCATTACATTGAAGAGTTTCCAAATCTGTTGCAGAATCCATGCTGATTGCTTGGATAAGCATTCGGGAGATACAGAAGGAATGAGCCATGAATTCCTGGAAATGCCAAATAGAATGCTGTTTCATGGTAGAGGCATTGCTCAACTGTGGTAGCCAGTCCATACCTCATTCATTTACATTATGAAGCCACCTTTGCTCTCTCATTCAAGGTCCGGTCAATGCCAGTTGTATCGCTGGATAAGGCAGGAGATTAGTTTTATTAACTTGCATGGCAGTCAAATGAGATCTGGCTGCCCCAAACTTCTTCTCTTGGTCCGCTTTACCGTGAGGGAATTATTTCCTTGCTTCTTATTGTTACTAACTTGGCCCACATTCCCCTTGTGGCATGTGTATCCATGTTTTGTAAGCTTCATATTTGCAAATTTGTAAGCTTCATACTAGCTTGGGGCTTACTTGTAAGCGTCAGGCCTTCTTGGCCTTTTCCTTCCTCCTTTGCCTCTGCCATGGCTTCCTAGGCCCTCTCCTAGCCCAATGCTAGCCCTATTGGGCTTGGTGTTGGTCCTCCCTGGCCCTAGTTTGCTCTTTGCCCATCTCTGATTTTTCTGGACTGAATACATGGTGTGTTTTGCAGAAAAAATGCCTCAAAATTTGTGTTTGCAGGTGGCACAAGCCTTGGAGAAATTTTTGGCAAATTTGGCAAGGGTGCTACAAGGCCTTGGGTCTAGAGTTTGCTCTCTAAACCCTCATTTTATATCTGTTCTGCATCAGCTATAATAAATTCTCTGAAACAGTGATATAAGTGCTTTAAAATCTCATCTAAATAGCCTAGACACACTGAAAGTTTCTTGATAAAATTTTACTTGCGTTTTGGCTACTTGGGGCTTAGATCTATTCATTTGCTTGCTGGAAAATCACTGCATAATTGAATAATCAGATCTGATATTTTCTAAGTATTGCATCTTAAAGGGCTTAAGAATCTATTTTTTTTTTTCAGTTTGGCAACTTTAGCATTTGCAATTTTGGGCACAGGCTATTGCATCAATAATTCACTAATTGCATAATTTTCTCACGGCTGTAATAAGAGTTTTCAGATCTGATATATACTGAATATTGCATCTTAAAGGGCCTAGGAATCTTTTTTTTTTTTCAGTTTGGCAAACTTACTCCAACATTTGGAAATTATGGGCACATGCTATTGCATCAATAGCTCACTAATTGCATAATTTTCTCATTGCTGTAATAAGAGTTTTCAGATCTGATGTACACTGAATATTGCATTATAAGTGGACTAAACTTCATAAATTTACATTGGCAAGTCATTAGGCAGCTCATTGGTCATTTCATGTTTCATATTGCTTGACAATTTCTTGGTTTGAAGTGATATACTTAATACTGTCCTATACTTCTTCATGAGTGGCTCTTTCATAATTAAATTGGCTCATAGTGATTTATATTGTAATGTTAAGTTTTAATAATTGTTTGTTTTGTGTTAAATTTGAGAATTTGTTAACTTGGCACTTAAATCACTCAAACATCTAAGATCAAAAATCTTGTTAATGGTCTAATCCACTTTGGCATTAAGATCTAATTGGCATTTTGATTGAAGCAATTGTTGAAAAGTTGTTAAGAATCTCATGCGCCTTAAGAAGCTTTGGTAATTCTATTATTGGCATCTTAAGTTCTATTCTAATTGATCATCTTGGCATTGTCTAAAATCATAATCTTGGCATAAGATTGTCGGTAATTATCATTATAACATCTTAAGTGATTGGTATCTCGTGGATTTGACATTGGCACTAAGTTAATTGGCACTTTCTTAGTTGTAAGATTGCATTTTGATTTACAAGTACTTTTGTCTTTAAAAGATCATCTTAACTTAAAGTACTTTAGCAAATCTTAAACAAAAAATTTCACTCATAATCATTGCATAAACATTCTAGGCTTGATTTGCATTAATAAATTACCTCCAAGCATAAGCTTGGTTGATAGACTCCTAGGACAACCTTTCTCATCTAGCTTGAGGGATTTAACCCTTTTTAGTGGTTAACACAGTGACCTTGTAGTTGTCAGAACCATAGTCTCTGCAGCGCTAAAGGCACTGGGTGGTTGGAACATAGGGGGAGGTATCATTAATCAAACCTATGCTTGCTTCCCATCACACTTAGATTTTAAGATTTGCATCTCATATATGTTAGTTGATCAGTGTAAGCAACAATTGTCCATTTAGTTACTTGGTCCGGATTTGTAACAAGCAAGAATTTTGACTCCATAAGGCACTGTTCTCATTCCTAAATCTAATTAAATCCTCAAGTCTTGCTAAATTTAACCAAGTAGCTAGGCCACTGAACTATGTCTCCTGGATAAGTTGGTTCCCAACTTGTCTTTCATCCTCTCATTTCCATAGGGTCTACCCCCCATAGCATGCTGTTGGGAGACAACTAGAACTGAGTGGGCGGTGATCAGAGTGACAACCCCGCCTTGAGCCGTTGTCGAGGTGTCTGTACAATCTAAGCGACAAGATTGTTCATTCTAGTGTTATATGTGGACAATTTGGTTTTGACAGGTGTAGATAAGCTCATTTAGGAGTGTAAGAGAGATCTTGTAGGCGAATTTGAGATGAAGGATATGGGGCTGATGCTCTATTTCCTTGGTTTGGAGGTTTGGCAGGGAGATGGGGAGAACTTGTTGGGGAAAGGCAAGTACACCCTAAAGATTTTGAGGAAATTCCACATTAGGATTGCAAGCCCATGACCACACCAGGAAGGTGGACACATCTAGATCATAGCACGTAGACCCCATGCTCTACCAATTTTTGATTGGGTCACTAATGTATATGGTGAACACACGACTAGGCATATGTTTTGCAGTAAAGTCTTTGAGCTAGTTGGAACATAGGGGGAGGTATCATTAATCAAACCTATGCTTGCTTCCCATTGGCTTCCATCTGACAACCTCCTCTAGAGACTGATCTCAAAACAATTAACAGAGACGTTCCACTTATACTAGGCATATAATTTAAAAGTAACCAAGAGCTTGCATCACACTTAGATTTTAGGATTTGCATCTCATATATGTTAGTTGATCAGTTTAAGCAACAGTTGTCCATTTAGTTACTTGGTCCGGATTTGTAACAAGCAAGAATTTTGACTCCATAAGCCACTGTTCTCATTTCTAAATCTAATTAAATCCTCAAGTATTGCTAAATTTAACCAAGTAGCTAGGCCACTCAACTATATCTCCTGGATAAGTTGGTTCCCAACTTGTCTTTCATCCTCTCATTTCCATAGGGTCTACCCCCCATAGCATGCTGTTGGGAGACAACTAGAACTGAGTGGGCGGTGATCAGAGTGACAACCCCGCCTTGAGCCGTTGTCGAGGTGTCTGTACAATCTGAGCGACAATATTGTTCATTCTAGTGTTATATGTGGACAATTTGGTTTTGACAGGTGTAGATAAGCTCATTTAGGAGTGTAAGAGAGATCTTGTAGGCGAGTTTGAGATGAAGGATATGGGGCTGATGCTCTATTTCCTTGGTTTGGAGGTTTGGCATGGAGATGGGGAGAACTTGTTGGGGAAAGGCAAGTACACCCTAAAGATTTTGAGGAAATTCCACATTAGGATTGCAAGCCCATGACCACACCAGGAAGGTGGACACATCTAGATCATAGCAAGTAGACCCCATGCTCTACCAATTTTTGATTGGGTCACTAATGTATATGGTGAACACACGACTAGGCATATGTTTTGCAGTAAAGTCTTTGAGCTAGTTGGAACATAGGGGGAGGTATCATTAATCAAACCTATGCTTGCTTCCCATTGGCTTCCATCCGACAACCTCCTCTAGAGACTGATCTCAAAACAATTAACAGAGATGTTCCACTTATACTAGGCATATAATTTAAAAGTAACCAAGAGCTTGCATCACACTTAGATTTTAGGATTTGCATCTCATATATGTTAGTTGATCAGTTTAAGCAACAGTTGTCCATTTAGTTACTTGGTCCGGATTTGTAACAAGCAAGAATTTTGACTCCATAAGCCACTGTTCTCATTTCTAAATCTAATTAAATCCTCAAGTATTGCTAAATTTAACCAAGTAGCTAGGCCACTCAACTATATCTCCTGGATAAGTTGGTTCCCAACTTGTCTTTCATCCTCTCATTTCCATAGGGTCTACCCCCCATAGCATGCTGTTGGGAGACAACTAGAACTGAGTGGGCGGTGATCAGAGTGACAACCCCGCCTTGAGCCGTTGTCGAGGTGTCTGTACAATCTGAGCGACAAGATTGTTCATTCTAGTGTTATATGTGGACAATTTGGTTTTGACAGGTGTAGATAAGCTCATTTAGGAGTGTAAGAGAGATCTTGTAGGCGAGTTTGAGATGAAGGATATGGGGCTGATGCTCTATTTCCTTGGTTTGGAGGTTTGGCATGGAGATGGGGAGAACTTGTTGGGGAAAGGCAAGTACACCCTAAAGATTTTGAGGAAATTCCACATTAGGATTGCAAGCCCATGACCACACCAGGAAGGTGGACACATCTAGATCATAGCAAGTAGACCCCATGCTCTACCAATTTTTGATTGGGTCACTAATGTATATGGTGAACACACGACTAGGCATATGTTTTGCAGTAAAGTCTTTGAGCTAGTTGGAACATAGGGGGAGGTATCATTAATCAAACCTATGCTTGCTTCCCATTGGCTTCCATCCGACAACCTCCTCTAGAGACTGATCTCAAAACAATTAACAGAGATGTTCCACTTATACTAGGCATATAATTTAAAAGTAACCAAGAGCTTGCATCACACTTAGATTTTAGGATTTGCATCTCATATATGTTAGTTGATCAGTTTAAGCAACAGTTGTCCATTTAGTTACTTGGTCCGGATTTGTAACAAGCAAGAATTTTGACTCCATAAGCCATTGTTCTCATTTCTAAATCCAATTAAATCCTCAAGTCTTGCTAAATTTAACCAAGTAGCTAGGCCACTCAACTATGTCTCCTGGATAAGTTGGTTCCCAACTTGTCTTTCATCCTCTCATTTCCATAGGGTCTACCCCCCATAGCATGCTGTTGGGAGACAACTAGAACTGAGTGGGCGGTGATCAGAGTGACAACCCCGCCTTGAGCTGTTGTCGAGGTGTCTGTACAATCTGAGCGACAAGATTGTTCATTCTAGTGTTATATGTGGACAATTTGGTTTTGACAGGTGTAGATAAGCTCATTTAGGAGTGTAAGAGAGATCTTGTAGGCGAGTTTGAGATGAAGGATATGGGGCTGATGCTCTATTTCCTTGGTTTGAAGGTTTGGCAGGGAGATGGGGAGAACTTGTTGGGGAAAGGCAAGTACACCCTAAATATTTTGAGGAAATTCCACATTAGGATTGCAAGCCCATGACCACACCAGGAAGGTGGACACATCTAGATCATAGCAAGTAGACCCCATGCTCTACCAATTTTTGATTGGGTCACTAATGTATATGGCGAACACACGACTAGGCATATGTTTTGCAGTAAAGTCTTTGAGCTAGTTCATAGTCGAGCCTACTAGGGTGCAAAGGGTTGTTGCCAAGCACATATTGAGTTATCTCAGGGGGGCAATAGATTATGGTTTGTGGTATAGATAGTTTGATGGGGTGAGGCTTGGGGGCTTCACTGATGCAAACTGGGCAGGAAGTTCCATATACAAGAAACGCACTACGGGTTGCACATTTAGTGTTGGATTAACAACTGTTTCCTGGTTCAACCAGAAGGAGAGATCAGTTGCGTTGAGCTCAATAAAGGCCGAGTACATGGCTATTGGCTTGTTAGCATGCAAAGCTATATGGTTGAAAAAGCTGCTCGTGGGCTTGATTGGACAAGAGCTAAAACCCATCGTAATCCACTGTGACAATCAAAGTTGCATCAAGCGCTCTGAGAATCCGTTGTTTCATGATCACTCAAAACACATTAAGATATGCTATCGTCACATCAGGGACATTGTTCAGAGAGGTACAATTAGACTCCAACATATAACAACAAATAGCAGACAACAAACATTCTGACCAAGGCCTTGCCAAGGGGAAGATTTGTTTACCTTTGAGTCATGTTGGATGTAGTATAGAACGCTTTCCTCTCTAAGAGGAAGTGTTGATTGGAGTAGAGCAACAAGGGTTCTACTTGAGTAAGTGCCAAGGTTAGCAGAGGGACCCACAAGACAACCACTTAGCAAATTATTTGTTATGAATATAATTTATATAAAAAATAATAGAATTAATGTAAACAATAATAATGATTTTGGTGGACCAGTGCCTAATCCTTTGGAGAGATTGGAGTCAGGTAGAATTATGACTATGGACCTTTGAATTTTCTAGGTCGAGGCCTAAAAAAACAACTTTGTTTGGCACTAGCGCAGCAACAAAAGTAACTTCAAAGACTTTATACTTCGTTTTGCAAGATAGATGGCTTATCAAAATGAATTTCAGTAATGAAACATCCCTAGGAACATTCATTCATTATGCATGGCCCACACATGAAGCATTAACTATCCAGAAACAAAATTTCCACAACTTCACATAAGAGATGTACAAATAAGCCCTAGTATAGCGAAATCCCAACAACAATTTATGTGACAAAATTAGAAAGAAATAATAGCTTTAAAATGTACTTACATGTATTAGAATATATCCAACCATCCAAAAACTTGGCATCAAGAAGCTCCAAGACATGAAAATTATCCAAACATCAAAATTCATTCCATGCTCCAAAAATTTGTCCTCCAATAAAGATAGTGAAAATCTCTAAAGAGATACGAGTTCCAAATCCAAGTGATGATCCTAAAATGAATTCTCACCACTTCTAATGAGTTTGATTTAGCTACTTGGGCCTACATTAGCCCCTAAAATAAAATAGTGTGTAAAACAACTAACTTTTGGTGACAAGCCCAAGAAACTAGCTCATAAGCAAAAAAATAAGCCTCTCAAGAAGTCGAATGATCAATTATACATGCCATTGGGCTTTCTAAGAAGCCTGGTGAAGTCCATAAGTGCCACAATTATGAATAGGACTCCCCAAAGTAGTTGACAAGGGGTTGGACCCTTGTTCTCCAAATAATAAACCTGTGGTGCTCCCAAAGGGTGTGGGGGCACACAAGTAACCTCACGGGTCTCCAAGTAGATTGAAGATCCCTGTATACCATCTATAAGGGCTCAAATGATGGTGTAAATGATGCCACATCAATTGACAAGCCCTGGGTCATTTGCCAAGTGCATGGTACAACTGTGTGGTCGACTGGGTGTGGTGAAATAGGTGCATCTTCCTCGTCCAATAGGTGAATCTCGAGCAATATTTGAACATCTCTGGGGATCGATGGAGTGTTGTCTATTGTTGTGGAGGCCCATGGCTCTCTATACACACCCTACATGTGCCAATGTGGCACTCTGGAGGGTTATGACCCCCTATAGGGAGACCAAACCCAAAATGGAGACCATCTGCAATCTTGCATAAGATCCAATGTGTCCCCAAGCCTTTCAGTCCAACAAGTCATCAAAGAAATCGAGTTAAAGAGCTTACACACCATGGACAACAGCTGGGCATTTCATAATGGCATGCCCTTCCATGGTGGGCTTTAAAAGGGATAATATGTCGAAGGTACATCCTTCAAAGGGTGGTGGCATGTGATAGAGATATGAATGGAGGAGGGAATGAAAGGGGCAACACTAGGCCACATGTTGGGGTACAAGGGTAGCTAGTAATAGGGAAGCCCACACTTGGGTATATAATGTATAGGAGGGAGCAATCGTGGTACATGAGGTGTTTTGGCCTTGATTTTTCCACCCTTCTTTATATGCCTTTTGCCTTCTATGATTTTTCTTTGATTAATTGCTCGGGGTTCAAGGGATGAGAGCATGATGTGTAAGGTATAACAGTGGATACCCCCTTTTAGGGTAGGGCGGTTCATTGCCTGCCAGGGGTTGGGACAGTCATGGGTTCCTGAATGATAAAGGAGGCTGATCTAGGGCCTATATGAAGCAGGGTAATGGCCTTGATGATGGGGTAGAGCTCATGTATTGGCTCTTGCCCATGTGCTAAATGTGTTTGTCCCGACCATGTTTTGCATTTTGTGGTACAGTTTCCTGTTGAATGTGGCCAATTATGCTTTACTTTTCTTTTCAGCCACATCAACCTCTAGGGCATCATTCCAGGCCAGACCCAAGGTGTGGGCAAAGGGAGGGGAAAGGCTAACCCTATGTGGATGTAGTGGAGGAATGTGGACCCAGGGGGGAGACATGATGAATTGGGTTATAATGAGTGGAAGGGGAGTGATATATGTGGATGAGGGAGCTAGACCACGCAACCAAAATCAGGGTTTCTGATGTAGTACCATGCCTAAAGCCCAAAGGTCAATAAAAGAGATCCCACAGGACTAAAGTCCAAGTTTAACATCAAAATGAGGTCTAGGGGACAAGAGCACAGACCTAGCCTACTCTTTCTGCCAAATCCCCCCATTAATCCATGCTCAAAAGTATCCATGATAAGAAAACTACAATACTCAATTACCAAATGACAAGGCATACCTTTAGGTTTGGGAGGCCCACCTTCAAACATACGATCATGACAGATGGTTTAAAGACCACATGGTTGCCTCTGGTGGCAGAGAAATGGCACAACGAGCTAATTGGTGGCTGCAAGGGGCTGCTGGCTGCCGAGTGAGGACCGCCTTTGAGAAATTTTTTCTCCTAGGGATATCACCCACAAAATGGTGGGTAACAAGGCCCAGGTTGACTTATAAGGGGAAAGAGGGCGCTGAAGTGGCTAGTTCGATCTGGCATAGTGTGTGTGTTTGGTCAACAAAGAGGAGATTAGAGTTTCAACAGTCAGTAGCAAGATCAACGACCAAGAGGGAGAGAGAGAGAAGGCCAAATAACACTAACTCTGCCGTACTGCACAACTGTACAATAGCTGAAGTGTGCAGGTCATACAAGCCAAATTACCTGCAAAGGGATTCGATTTTGCTTGGAAGCTGTTCGAAGGGTTTTCGCTGTAAAGGGGAAGTGTTCCCTTGCTGTAATAATTTCTGAAGATTATTATGTTGAAGCTAATAGAGAAACACACATAATTTGCAAGTTTTCTCCGAAGTTGGGGTTTCCTAGGCATATCCGTGTTTTATGTGTTTCATGTGTTTGTCTTCAGTTTTATTTACTTCCATTGTGTATTCTATGGTTAGAAAACTTGGTTGTCTTTGTGATTTAAGTTTTAGAACAACAGTTTAGTCGTATTTCTGGTTGCATCTTAAGTGATTTCCTTCGTAACTGGGTTTTAAGGTAATCTAACAGTTTATGTGGGATAAGTTGCTCTAGAGAGCTGAAACTTATTTGGGTTGTTTGATATCTTTTCATCTTGAGTTGCCCTAAGATCTCAAATTCACAATGTTAGATTCAGGAAACCTATAGTTAAAGAGGTGATATTTCTGTTTTGCATTAATAGTCAAAGGCTTTCCACACAAAAGGAAATTCCTATAGTTTTTAAATTTGTAGAGGATGCATGGGTCCCACACATTTCCAATCAAGGATTAGCAGGGAAAAACACCCTTCAATTTAGAAAATGGCTATGAAGTATTTGCACATGAGGAAAGGGTTGGAATCATTTCCAGGCGTTTCAATGTAAAAAATTGAGGGTAAGCTTCTTGCAACTTAGTTCTAGTCCTTTAGGAGGTGTTCAAGTGAGATGTTGGATCTATCAAGGTCCATGGTTGGCGGACTTGAGGTATCATAAAGAGCGATAAAGGAAAAATACTGGAAGGAGATCTTTGATTAGTGGGAGGACTTTCAGGAGGGGACAAGGTCGCTAGCAACTGCACATGAAGAGTTGGGGAGGATGGAAGAGTTACTTAGGAGACCTTGGATTCGATTCCTCGTCATTGATATCACTCTTTGCCTCTACCTCAATCCTCTAGGGACGTCAGCCAACACCACTCAATGTTGATGAAAGTACCAAATTGAAGCTGTAAAATATGGTAGAAAAACCTTAACATGCCTATTTAATGATTCTGTTTTGAAGGAAGGGTACATTTTTTCTAAGGCCACGACAAATTATTCCAACAATCAATATCACCTGTAATATCCCTAGGTAATTTTTTGCCCTTCGGGTTATTAGGAGCATAAGGGAATATTGCAACCAATATCATAGTTTCCTTTGTCAACTCAACATAAATGACATCGAATGCGCAACAATAAACAGGTAAATGAATAATTTAGCATTACCAATAGTACACATCACTTTACAATCTTCATTGATTCACTTCCTAGAGCTGTTACAACACAATAATTAAGAACAGTAGCACTCCTCTTAGGGATTACAATATTAATTAGCTGCACAACTACCAACTTACAAGTCCTGCACAATTCCGCTTTCTTGTTGCATATTATTATCACAGAATCCTAATGACTCTACTGTCCCAGAATGGCATGCTTGTTGCCCATCCACCTTGTCCAACCTGCCGTCACTTCGTTGCCTCAAGTGTTGCTGCGTTGAGAGTTCGCTGCCACTAAAATCCTTCAGAGGTGACTTGCAACCACATAGTAATGTCTTGCTGCCAGATTGGCTTCAATTGGACTTGCTGCTACAAAAAAACGTCATCAGAGGCCCTCGCTCCCTCATATATGGAGCCAGAAGCTCTTTGTTGCCAAATTTGTTCCTTAATTAACCCTCGCTGTTATAGGGGACCCTTGCTCAAGTGAGCTGCATACACTGGGATGGATATTTGCTACTTTTTGAATGCTTTAACAAGCTGATGCCACCACAGAATGGCTGCCTGTTGTCAAGATGAGAGCTTCGCTGCTTGATCAACCTTCGCTGCAATCGGAATTGAAGCTTCCAGCCTTAGTTTGCCCAGGAGGAGATTCGCTGTCTTAGGCAAGATTGCTTTGAGTATTCCGCTGCCTTAATTCAAGGTTCCTTGTGCCTTGAATATAATTGGTTGCCGCAGAGGAGACCCTTAGGAAGGATCCAGAGTCACAAAGTTAGCCTCAGAAGGGTACACTGACACAGAGAATGTCCTAAATGGGTTACTGGCTGAGATGGAAGTCTGGTGCTAATTCGTTGCTCCACATAAGTGTCAGACTGCCTCGCTGCCCAAGATTTTAGCCATAAAAGCCTTCGAATAGATGAGGGACGCCACAGAGTGTCTCCTCAGGCTAAATAATCCATAGAAATCTGCACGTGCTTGCCAAAACCCAGATGAATGATGACTTAAGATTATGCCAAAACTGAATAGAGAGAGATGGGATTGGCTAGGGTGGAATCTTTCTCCAACCAAACCACTCAGAAATAAAAGGGGTCTTAAAACCCTCAGGAGCCTCAACTCACAAAACAGAAATATCCCAACAACCATGATGAGAAAATTGATTCTCCTCTCTTATTTATAGACTCTCTTTGGGTCCCTTCTAATTTTAATTTGAGAGGGTGATAAGTTTTTCTCCACTCAACCCCAATTCTGGCTTCTTTCACAAGTTTTCCTCCAATTACCCAATTTACTCAATGTTGCTCCAAAAACATTGAATAATGGGTTTGCCCCTTTATAATTGACTATAGCCTATGGGGTTGGATAGGCTACTTTGTCCTCCCTTGGGCAATTAATTAGAAGAGGACATTACATCACCAACATCGAGGTACGTAATGGGTTTGGTGTTCTTGACTGAATGCCAATCCCATACCCTCATATGTGATAGAATCTATGAAAATGCTGCAATCCTACTGATTTTGAAAACTGATAAGTCTGCTGAATTTTGAATGGGATCTTGAATTCTACATTCTCAATATGAAGTTCGATGAGGTAGGAATGACTCTCAAGCATCTTGAAACAATTAATGGTAATGTCAAAAATTTAAGTCTTATTTTAAGAATTTAACATCACCATTAATTGCACAGTTTTGCTGCAAAGTGAGAGTGAAATCCTTTTTTAAAGAAAAAATTCTGGTCTTAGAGGCTTCTAGAAGTCTCATTAATTTATAATTAATCTCTATTTAGGCACTAAAACCAAAATGGTGAGTCGCAACAATCAAAGTAAGGCAAATTTGGACAAGTTTTTTTTGGAAACGTGCTGTATGGATGCGTTTCCCACACATCAGAGATGTTTTCTATGGATTTAAACACGATGACACGCTTCAGTTGCATTTCAGTGTTTTGATACAATAACACAACTGGTATGAGAGGGGTTGGGCACATTTCTTGCTTAGGTTATATAGCAACATAGCTTAGGTTACAGTGGCAACGCTTCTAACGTTCTACCTAGTTTAAGCACCTTGTGATGGCTTTGCACTAAAGTGCTAGATTTTGTGATAACAATCATGACGGAGACTTTTGACAGGTCTTGAAAATGTGCAAGAACCTAGTGATGCAGAATAGAGGTGCCCAATTGGTTTACTTTTGCTAGGTTTACTTTTGCTGGGATGGATATTTGTTCAAGGGAAAGCAGTTGTGCATACTGGAAGGTTATGCACAAGGATTTGACAAGGGAGTCACATAATCATAGGTTGCAATAACCCAAAGTTTGTTGGAGAAGATATATTACTGATTATGTATCAAGGATGACATTAGCAGATTCATAGTGTAGTCCCTCCAATGAAGGTTAGATTTCCATCTGACCATTTACATTTACATCAAGTCCTTCATATTTGCTATTTATTGTTGTTCTGTTTTCAGTTTAGGTGCTGTAAACTGCCATAAACTCTACTACCCGAGATATTTTGCGAATTCTATAATACTTCAGTGGTTTCTTTCTATTCCTTAAACATCTTCGACAATTGCTCATTTTGGATGAGATTCTTTAGATTGTAATTTTTTGGAGCATCTGCCTCAATGGTCTATTTCAACTATAACTTGCAGAGTGCAAAAGAATGTCCATGGTCTCATTTAACCTGGCCATCTCTCTTCTATCCCCTTAAAGGTGCTTGTGAGCTTCATTGCTTAAGTAAGCTGTTGATTCTTTTCTTATCATTTCTAGAAGAAGACAATGGTTGTTCTAGCTGACAACCACCACTAGCTGATGACATGCCATTATATTTCTGCCACTTGCGTCATCCATCTGCTTCTCACCTATCCAACATGAGCACATGGACAAAGGTGGGCTTTCGATCAAAAGGTACTTTATTCATTTTGCAATTAGGTGCTTATGCTTGACAACTTGTTTGTATTTAGGAATTTGATATGGATTATGGGTTGACCTGGAAGAAAGAGGGGTTTTGACCGTGATCTTGTTCTCTCACCTTAAATGGGGGTTAATCTTCGCTCCCAGTCCAGTTGGACCTCCCCTAATGGCCCAATGGGTATAGGAGGGGCACTACTCGGGAAACCTTGATTTTGATAACGTAGTTCCATCTATCTCCATTCCAAACTTTAACCACCTTATTTATTACTATGGCCGATCCCACTATTACATTATTCCCTTGGGTACCTCCCTTTGTACCCCATATTATCCCCCCTAGGTACATTACATTCCATCATACATTACAAGTCTCCTTATCTCACATCCATTCTTCAGGGTCAACTGATCATTGTTTCTTTGGGATTTGGCACCCATACATCGTCATACCTCGGTGGGGCTTGAAACTTTACGCTGGGAGGTTGATGCAGCTGAAAGAAAAAGAAAGAGCATATCGTGACCACAAAACAAAATCAAAAGAAGGAATATCAAAATGCAAAAGATGGTCGGGACATACAAATTAGCATGTGGGCAAAAGCCTAGCATGAACTCTACCTCACTCTTTATGGCCATCACTTGGGTTTTGAGCACATGTTGCTCCATTACATCATAAAAGGAACCCTTGCATGTCCCAACCTCGATGAGCAATGAAATGGTTGGGCTTCAACTTTAGGGCTTGTTGAAAGTTTCATGTGCCTTTGCCTTGTTGGTATTCATAGTTGGGAACCCTTTTTTGCACCTTAACCTCAAGACATTCCATTTTCCATGCTATTACTCAAACCCTAGGTCTAGCGTGCCCTAGTTTGGCCTCTCCAAGTGATGTGAATTGTCTCTTATGCATTGTTTGAACCTTGGTCCTAAGTGGGGTCATCCATTTGAAGCCTTTTGTGTCACCTTATAGAATATCTGTAAGGTGAGCTATATACCGGAACTCCTCCCATTTGTGAAAGTCCATAAAGAGCAAGGGGTAGTAGCTGTGGTGATAGTGGGCTACTACCTTATTGTTGTCACTTGATCTTGTAATTGCCTTGTAGGGTACCCCTCTGCAAGGCTTGCTAGATTTTGCAGCAGCATATAGTATAGACTTAGTTTGTGTAATTGTTTGAGTGAGGCTTCCTTTATATGAAGTGCATTCCCATATTGCATAAAGTGTGTGGTACATATCCAAGTTGTGGTTCCTTCAGTAATGGCTTTAGTGGTTTAATAATGCTTTTTGATTCATGTCAATCAGATATGGTAATTGATTTATGGGATTGGGCCAGTAATCTACTTTTCAATTATGTCTTTTGCCATTAAGGCTTCAAACACTTTTATCTGAACACCTTCTCTGACCATCTTCAAATGATCTCCCAGCAAAATGGAACTGCCCACTTAAAACAAGTCCAAGGTATGAATCACTTGTTTTAAGAGCAGGCCTGTTTTTTCCCACTTCATTCATTGTTGTTGCCTTTCGCTCTGACAATATGGCTATCACCTGACACCGAGTCTGCTATCTTTATCAGTTGTCAGTAGGATGCTCTGCCATCAAATTGTGAATATTATCCACCACTATACTCATTGCTCTAGGGATATAACCTACCTTTAGTACGCCAAGCAATCTCATAAGTTCTTTGGTCCCCCTTAGGAGACTGCCAATTCTCCTGCATTAGTTTTCCTTTTTCGTTATACATAGCTTTGTAACCAACGTGGAATCTTATATTAGTAACATAGTGATCCCTTTGTCAAGAGAAGCCTTCAGGCCATGATAAGGGCCATAAACTTTGCTTCATTATTCCATTTTCCTCCCATGCCCATGTTGTAAGCAAGAATGACTTCTTTAGCTCTATTCAGATTCCTTTTGGAAGCACCATCCTACTTTCGTTGAAATTCTTTGTGAATTTTGCTATATGCCCGAACAGTAACAATGGTTTTATACTTCTTAGAGGTCTTCCCTTTAATGATGGATACAATATTGAAATCTAATGAACTGCTATTGTATAACTTTGTAACATCTTCTTGGAAGTCATAAATAGCATTTTAGCATACATGCAAATATAGTTTAGTTTCCTTCTGATTACATCATGATTCTTTACCTGATTGATAGAATCTCAAACACAATCTTTGTATAAATTCAAAGTTGATTTTGCATTCCTTTCTGGCAATTATACACATGCTTACCAAGAGGATTTTTTTATTTAACAGGTTCGGCATCCCAATGTGTTATCATTTCTGCACAGTGCAGAGGTTGAAGTTGTTGAAGGTTCTATTGTCAGGCCTACTATTTATATTGTGACTGAACCTGTCATGCCACTTTCTGAAAAGATAAAAGAGCTTGGTCTTGAAGGTACACAGAGGTATGCATTCTAGTTGATTAGCGCCAAAGTTCTCACTTTCTACTTACATATCTAGACATAGCGTTACTGTCATACACTCTGTGACCATGGAAATCTGCATATATGAAAAAGAAGAAAGCCCTCCGAGATTTTGTTTTGGAAAAGTGCATGTAAACCAGTTTTCTTTTATACAATACATCTAAGTCTGTATTATCTGGCATTGGTTAAGGATTTTGTTGTCTATGGGTTCTTCCAAACATCAGGCCATACATTCATGTAATCATGTTTTGATGAATCCAAGCATACTCAACATGCCAAAACATAATACTACATAGTACAAACACATTTTAGAAATCTATGGCACAAAAATAATTTAAAAATATGTAAAAAATTATGGACATGGAAAAGGATGTTAATGTGTGAATTTAAAATTTACAAAACCTGGGGAAAACAAAGGCAATAAATGTGTTGAAAATGTAGCGAAAAGTAAGGTCTTCTTGCTTTTGCCTTAGCCATTAAAGACTTCAAATTGTCTCTCTAGCATGAATGCAAATTCATAAGTTAGGCTCAAGTCGTGATGAGTTGATTTCCAGTTCACTGGAATGGTCATCAAAAGATTGCATGCGTAGTGTTGGAGCTTTAGTTCGTTGGAGTCTTCTTCAGTTAGACTACTGGCTGAGGTGGCAGAGACAAGTCCAGTTAGGATGAGTTAAGGCTTCAGAGACAAGTGAAGAGAGGACGATTCAAGTCCTCAGTTAACTTGGTTTGCAACTAGAGGAAATCAAGGAGCAACTCAAGCCAGTTAACTCAGAGCTAGTCCAAGTGTAATTGAGACCTGCTCCAGTTATCTGGCAAAGGGAACTCGTTGTACTTGTGTGAACAGCCATTTGAACTTGACCTTCTTGCATGCATCGAATATCTATTAAGGCAAGAGAAGGATGAAGGCACAAAGATTGATGATTCTTTGTTGATGGTATAGCGCATTGATTGAGCGAAGATCAGTGATTCGAGGAGCAAGTCGAGACTAGTTTTCAGCAGGAAACAATTGTGTGAGTAGTCCAAGATCAAAAGGCAGGGCCAAGAGCAATTTCTCAGTGACAGGCTGAGAACAATTGGTGGAGTTGAGATTAGTGAGAAGAAAGCCAAGAGCTTTCTCAGATGTTATTTGCTGGTAGCAGTAGCAGCACTTTGAATTTTAAAAGATTTATTAGCTCAAAGAACAATCAATAAGAAACCACAACAAAGAAAGCAAGTTTTTCCATTTGGGTTTCCTGGGTAAAACACTGGTGTCAAATTTGTGATTGCGTGCGTTTTTATTGCAACTATTTTGCGCTGCATGTTGAATGTCAAGAAACTCTGTATCTTGGTGAAAGTTAAACTTGGTTTCAATTTTCAGTTGCCTTGATTTTTCAGTAAATTCATCTAATTAGTTGCAGAGTTTCAAGAAAATTAACAAAATGTTAACAGTCCACACCATTACAAAAGGTGTTTATTTATCATAGATTTGATTTTAATACTTAGAAGCTAGTAGAAAAGCTTGTCAATCCATCTTAAAAGCTTCAAACATCTCTGTTATCCACCCACATGTTTGGGTAACACTAGTAGAATTTTTTTTGCCTATGATGCAGTTTGCCAGCGAGCAGCCCTATCATGATCCATAGATAGCCAAACTCAGATGCTTCTCATCCACTCTCTAGTTAGTGAATTTGTTCATCGAGCTTGCTGATGAAGGTGGGTCATCTATTGTGAGATACATTGTTATGAACATAAATATAACAATAGATAATAATAACAATATTTATTCTTAATAACTAATAATTATGAAAGGACATGTCTGTTAGTAGGGACATGACCATTCACGGAAGGGCACTCCGCCTAGTATTTATCTGGGGCTGTCTTTTGTTATCAAATCATATCATTCCTTCATATACTTATTCAATATATTATATTTTATCCTCGATGGGTTACTTTATATTCCAAGGCCTCTGGATTATTTAACTCATTCTAGGTTTGACTATCACATTTGGTATCAGAGCCAGTCTGATCCAGCCACTGGCCACAATTTTTCAGAGGCTTTCGGCCACACACTTAAAATCCTTAGCGTTTCCCCTGATTTGGGTCTTTGACCACAGCAGGTTTTTCCACTAAAAATTCAGAATTTTATCGAAGAGTTAATTCGCTGCCAAAATATCTACAAGCCTATTGTATTGGACATAGAGTGCCTTTGCCGTCAGAAAAAAAATACCATCACAGAACTACAAACATCCAATATAAAAAAAAGATGCAGTACGGAAGAAAAAAATCACTGCTGTAAAAAGAAAACTTGCACTGCAAAAGTTATTAACATTGGATTTCTAGACATTGTCTCAGAAATTAATATTGTTTTCACCATGCCTTGAATCCCGTTCTTGATGTTGTTAGCTGTCACTTATTTTTTTAACCCTTCGTACTCTTTAGTCCATACCAGCCGCATCGTACCTTGCTACTGCTAGTTGCATTGTACCTTGTTGCTGCCACCTGTCTCATTAAGCCATACAGTTTTATAAATTTAAACTAATTGAATTGCTAACCATCGCCCATCGTGTTCATACAAACCGTTGCACAACACCACTAACCATCTGTTGTACAAAATGCTGCAGGCGCAAATTCGCCGTACAAATCCCAAAATGCAAACATAGTCTGTACAATTATACAGACACATCTGTACAGCGATACAATGAATTGTTGTACCATTAACTACAACCATAGAAATTACAGTAGAGCTGTACAATTAATTACCGCTTTACTGTAATTTGTATGGTTGTAGTTAATTGTACAACAATTGATCATATTGTTGTACAGATGTGTCCTTATAGTTTTCCAGACATGATGTTTGGCAGATAGCAAGCCTTTTCATCAATATGCATTTCTAAAGGGGAAGGCAATGCTATGAACATCAAGATTAAAAATATCAATAAATAATAATAGTAATTAATAACTAGTACTTATGAATAGTTAAGTCTTAACTAACAAAGATATCCTTTCATAATTATTCGTTATACTTATTAATTGTTCATTTATTATTATTATTCTTCTCATATTTAAGACTTTTGTGATGATTTGAGTTATGGTGAGAAACTTCTTTCGGATGCATCACATGGTAAGTTTGAGTTATCAACATTTCGAACCCACAACAGGCGTTCATCATTAGGATAAAGAATGGTGCGAAAGACTAATCAGCCAAGGCCCAAGGGACATAAATAGGCAAGAAAAAAACCAAAAAAGAAATACGAGGGCTGACAAAGAGGAAACCTAAAAATCTAACCAGAAAGAATTTAAAATTTTAAAGGGATAATAATGTAAAGGAAAATCATTAATATGAGAAAAATCAAATAAAAAGACCTTAAATAATTAATTAATTACTATTATATATTATTAATATTGATAGCATACATAATAATCTTAACGTACATACTATTAATATTATGTATGTTAATATATACTTTACGTGTAACAAACATAATTAATAATTAATAATTAATTTATGGTTATGGGACATCATGTCTCTTCATATGGCACCACCACCTAGGTTGTAATTGACATAATTCATTCATCAATAATATATATTATAAATTGTCTATACTTGTTACAGTGGTATCAGAGTTGCATTATCGGCCCCTGCTTAGAAATACATCCATTGCTAGTACTGTGACAGTCTGCTGTCCTCCAGTCTTGACGGCACCGTATAGGATAACAGTCATTATTGTGCTATCCCCTGTTGCCCAACTATCTTAACTGCTATTGTACGACGCTTCACCATCTTAACCATTGCTGTACGATGCTTGTTGATCGTCACCTCTGTCGGCAATCTCCTGCTGCTGCAGCCCACCGCTGTTCATAGTTCCACACTCTCTTTGTTCCGCTTTATCATTGTCCTTGCCATCAACCCTCTCGGCCTTTTCCACCTTGTCATCCGGAAAAATTAATTGGCCCTATCTCTCGTCCAACGTCCGTATTGTTGTCCCATTTTCGACCCTTAACTTATGTCGTCTCCCTTATGTTTCCCTCCCCCGTCGATGTCCACAAATATATTCTCTCTGATGTTGGCAAATTAAAATAGGACAGTAGTTAGTTTTTAGTTTTCTATGGGCAGTTATATATAAATATTTAATTTAAGTTAATTTAGTTAATACATTTTATTTATTTATATTTATACTTATATCTAGTTTTAGCATATAGTTTAACTTAGTTAAATAATTAGTTTATCAATAATGGTTATGTTATATAATATATATATATATATATATATAAACACATACAATCATAATAATAAATAATAATAAAAAGATTTAATTATTTAAAAAAATTAATAAAAGTGGAGTCTGCAAGGAAAATGACTAATCCCAAGATGGTTAACGGCGATGAGCTACAGGTCAACAAAAATCGATACAGAGATGAAGTCAATAGCGTATGCCATTGTCTCGACAATGTCGAAAGGAAGCAAACTGATTTGGCAAAAGGACAAAATCGACTAATTGATAAGGTCGATCAATTCGTAGAGAATAGAGAGTGAAATTGTAGAATCTGAAGAGCAGTGGAAAACTACTTTAAGATTGAGGAATGATGAAAGGGCCAAAGCTATTGCAAGACTTCACAACCATTAGGAACAAATTAATCACCTTATCGAAAGGATGGATGCATTAATGGTATCACCCTTAAACCAACAAGGGTCAATACTATGTTCACCGTCAAAAAATACAAGTGAACAAGGACAGGAAGAATTGACGAAAATAGTCTTATCGGACAACATGTATGACACTTGAGTGCTAGATCGAATTAAGCAAAGGATTAAAAAGGAGATACCAGAGTATGACAATAAGGACCATCGAGGAGGAGTTGTTTGGGTCAACAAAATGGAAGGAATTTTTGAATTGAACCCCTCGTTGGTTGAAAGAAAAAAGTAAGAAGAATTCTTTGTAGATGTGATATCATGCAAAGATGAGGAAACAACAACATGTGCAACAATAATGGTGATTCCCGATTGGTTAGGTGAAATTCGAGTTGAATAGCCAAGGGTCCATAATCTTATTCCATAGTCAACAATTTGGACCAAGTTCAAATAGAAAAATGACATTTTGTGGTACAAGAACAAAATCTACCAAAGTCCTTCAAGATTTAAAAAGATAGTATTAAGGGAATCACATAATTCCCAATAGAAGGACACATATTTTTTAAAACTTACTACAATGCACGAAAATCATTTTATTGGAAGGGGATGAGTAAAGCCATTTAATTTTTTTTTGCCAAATGTGACACACGTCAAAGAAATAAAAATGAGAAAATTTTGACACCAGGGCTACATCACCCCTTGCACATTTCTAACCAAAAATGGGAAGAGATCTCAATGGACTTCATCGAAGGATTATCCGTGCATGATGGAAAAGATAAGATCTTGGTCGTGGTTGATAGGTTAATGAAATGTGCACATTCTATGGCAGTGAAAGGGACGAACTACACAACTGATTGCTGATGTCTTCTGTAAGAACATCTACAAATTGCATGGTTTTCTAAGGGTCATTGTTAGCGATAGGGACCCTAAATTTAAAGGGAACTTTTGGAAAGAATTTTGCAAACAAACTAGGATATCCCTTAATACGAGTTCAACTTACCATCCTCAGACAATGGCCAAACAAAAACTGGAAATAAGTGTTTGGAAACTTACCTCTTTTGTTTTGTGACAGATAAATAGAACAAGTGGTCCGAATGGTTGCATTCACCCGAATGGTGGTATAATTCTACCTACAACACATCTTGCTAAAATCACTCCCTTCTAGGCCCTATATGGGCATAAACCACCAAGGTGGAAGGAATTTGCACTAACTGACGTTTAGGTCCAAGTAGTGAAGAATGAAATTGATGAAGAGCAAAAGATAGAATATTAAAATAAAATTTAGCAACTATGTTGCCAGGAAACGTGGGTGCGGGGACGGGGACGGGGACGGGGACGGGGACGACATTTTTGGAAACTGGGTGCGTGGGTTCGTCGGGTAATATAATAATATTAAATTTTAATAATTAATTTTATAAATTTTAAATTTATAAATTTATAATTAATAATATATATGAAATTTGAATCTTTTAGATGGTCAAGGTGAAGTAACAGAAGAAATCAATAAATCTAAGCTAGACATTGATTCTAGGTTACTGGATCCACTTATGGAGAATCCAAGATCCATTTTTCTGTGGATCCAATCCACTTTGGATACATTTCCAATTTGGAAGAGTCAGAGGATCTGCTCGAGATCTGTTTTTGGCTTGCCAGAATGTTAAGCTGGCGGATCCTCCAAAAAAGACATTTTCATTAAAACAACATTAAAATACATAAAATAGAAAATAGAAAGAACAAAAAAACAAACAAACAAACTGTGAGGCCAATAACCCTAAATTTTGCCTAAAATGTAGCCACCCTCCCCAATCCTAAAACACTCAAAGTCTGCATTCCTAAATTTGTGAGAGCAATTGGAAGCGAAATATATTCAGTGATCTGAATTTTCAATGTTTCTAGTTCATGGAATTTTTTTCAACTTACATATCTATATATCATTCCTTGTATCCAAGTCCCGACTTTCAAAGGATCAAATTATTGAGCTTCTTGGTATTCACTTTTCATTAGAAGTGCTAATACAGTTCTCTAGATAGCTGTGTTTGGCTGCAGTGACACTGAAAGAATGAAATACTAGCCACTGTTTGGCAAAGACCACTAATCAAGCGAATGCAGGAAATGAACGGGAGGAAATGATCACAGCTATTATGTAGCCGAAAAATCAATGCTGTTATTATGAAGTATGCATAAAACACTACTCATCCATTCATAATAATAACTTGTAACTGCCGGGAAGCTTCACATTCTCTAGAGCTGCTTGCAAATATTCAGCATTTCAAAAACAGCAATTGCTACAGCTCTGACCTTGATGTAGCTTTTTGCTCTGGAATACATGATGCATTTTTCAAAAATAAAAAGCCAGCAACTGCAGTTCTAAATAACATAATATCGTGCTCAATGGATTCTATTTAGATTAACTGGCCAATATTTGGTTATGTAACTCTCTCTTCCTCTTCACAACTATGGGACAATGGGGTGCCAGCTGTAGATTTTCCTGTTGTGTGTACATTGTAAGATGACAGCAACAATATGAACGAGTCTCATCAAGATTTTGCAAAGGTTGATGGGCTCGTTGGCACACGCGGGTCTTGTGAAAGTTTGAAACGTTTTTAATATTTATGGAATAATCAATGAAAACAGTAAAACAGCTTGTAAATACCTGCAGCCTGCTCTGTTCACTGCCGCTGAAGCTGCCCAATGCTGCTGGAAAACACTCAAAAGTTAAATGAAATCACTGGTATGTCACGGTGCTCTGCCGCCAAGACTCGTATCAGTCTGCTCACTGCTTGCGTAAACTTCAAATGACAAAGAGTTAAAACTTAAGTCATAAAGTCCAAAGATTTAGGGTTTTACTTTTGTTATAAATTATTTTTTAAATTTCAATAAAAAAATTTATTTGAAAATTAAATTTTTAAATTTTAATATAGTTTTTTTAATGAAGAACCCGAAGAACCCATGTGAAGAACCCCGAAGAACCCACGTGAAGAACCCGAAGAACCCGTCCTGAAGAACCCAAAGAACCCGAAGAACCCATGTGAAGAACCCCGAAGAACCCACGTGAAGAACCTGAAGAACCCGAAGAACCCATGTGAAGAACCCTGAAGAACCCACGTGAAGAACCCGAAGAACCCGTCCTGAAGAACCCGAAGAACCCAAGAACCCAAGTACCCGAAGAACCCAAGAACCCAAGAACCCGTCAAAGGAAAAGAACCCGAATTTTTTTTTTGAAGAACTCGGTTCTTCATGGAAGAACCCGGTTCTTCTGGGTGCGTCTGGGAAGAACCCGTACCCGAATCCGGTACTTGGGTGCGGGAACCCGGGACGGGTACGCGAACCCCACCCCCGGGTGCGGGTACTCGTGCAACACAGTTTAGCAACAACTCAAAATAGAATGAAACAACAAGCAGACCAAGATAGATCAGGAATAAAGTTCAAAGAAGGTGATTGGGTATTTGTATCAGTGTTGATAATATCGGTATCGAGAAAATATCGGCGAGAGTCCAGAAAATATCTTATCGGCGATATCGGCGAAAATATCAACAAAATATCGACAAATATCGGCAAGCATAAAAAACGCATAATATATTCATTTTTTAAAGATTTTTAAACATATAAAGCAATAACAACATGAAATAAACACATTGGCACATAAATATGAAGAAAACACTGATATATATGATGTCAAATAGAAATGATACATCAAAGGCGATACCAAATCTTGCTGATCCCTGATAATTGTCCATTCAAGGACTCAAATGTGGAGAACCAATACAAAATAACATCACATATATAAAAGTATCTCATCATCATGAGTTATGTGTAGCATAACAAATAAAACTAGTAGCTATCTATCTAAAATCACTGACCTCTCCCCCTTTTATGGGAAAACATGATAGGCTGTTTGCCAGGTCTGCCCCTAGTAGTAGGAGGCCCTGACCCTGCCTCTGCACCTAATGTCAAATAATGAGTGCTAGGTATGGGGCTATGCTCTCCTATATCTATAACAGATGGTGTTGACGCTGATGCTTCCGCAGTGTCCTCCTGCTCCTCCTGCTCCTCCTCTGAGTGCTGCTGCTCCTCTGACTCCGAGTCCTCCTCTTGCTGCCCCTGCTCTAATGGATCATCTGCCACTGGCTCTAACCATGAAGGTGACTCCTCCAAGAGGGGCTCCTCAGACTCCACCCTCCACGGAGACAATACATCAATATTGTCTAAGCTAAGTCACATGACACGAGGACACGAGACACAGAGGACACGTAAATACGAGTATTCAATACGAAATGCAACGACCTGGAAACAAGACACGGGGGCACGTTTTATATATATATATATATACCGAAGTATAGTTTTTTATCCATATTAAATTGCAGGTTGCAGCTTATCTAATCAAATTAAAATATAATTACTTCTCAAAGTTCATAGTTCACTTTAAAAAAATAAAAAGAATCAAAATTTACTATTTAGAAATTAGAATGTGATATGCTTGTCTTGATTCTTGATATTCAATGTTCATTGTTCATGTACAACTTACAAGCACATAAGAAAATAACTAAAGTCTAATCCTATTGATTTCCTTTGCCCCTCTTACGAGAAAATGCCACAGCTTTCCCTTTCCCTCTAGATGTAGATGCTGGTGCTGGTGGAGTTGGCAGTGGAGTTTGCTATGCTCTAGAAGCTGAAAAACTAGAAGTAGGAGCTATAGGAGGTAGACCACGTCCTCTACTAGCGGCAGGGGTAGCCCGGGCAAGTGCTGTCACCTAGAAACATTACAATCTCCCAATCCTGAAATCCTAAAAAACTGATAAGTCTGCTGCATTTTGAATGAAATCTAAAATTCTACTTTCTCCATATGAAATCCAATGAGGCCGAAACCACTCTCAAACATCCTGAGTCATTTCATGGTAATGTTAAGAATTTAAGTAAAAGGATGAAAATGAAGATTAAGGAGAATGTCACTTTTACTTTAAGAATTTAACATTACCATGAATAGCATATCAATACTAGGGCCTAGAACGCTCAAACCCTCCTTGGCAGCAACCACATAGCTCTCCCCCTCCTTCTCCAGCAATCAAAAATGAAAATGATATGAAAAAAAACCAAAATCAGATTTTTAGAGGCCATGCAATTTTTTTTTACAGTCACCGGGCGATATTTTCGATCGTCGCGCGATATTTTCCGAAATATCGGCGATATTTCGGAAATCGCGCGATATTTTCAAAAGCCGAAAATATCGCGATATTTCCGAATATCGCCGATATCTCGGCGATATTATCAACACTAATTTTGTATGATTCCAACCTTACAAACAATTATCCTTTAAAAAGCAAGGAAAACATCAATTGGCTCCAAAATTCTATGGGTCTTTTCAAATCAAGAAATTAGCGAAGCAACCTATAGATTAGAATTACCAGAGAATTGTCACATCCACAATGCCTTCCATGTGTCATGCCTCAAGAAGATGTTGGGACAGGTCCAACTTGTTCAGATAGAAGTTCTAGAGTATGATGACAAAGAAAGAATTATTCTAGAACCAAAAGATATCCTGGCCACAATAGGTATAATTTGCATGCATTTTCAGCGACAAATTAGGGCTGACATCTAGGATTTATTTTGCTGCTATATGTGTTTTCCACCACAATTAACTGCTGTGATTTATTCAGTTGTTTATTCATTGATTAGCCCTAATTTTACACTTCTTTACCATAGATTCTCAGGCTTCTTATTGCTATTATAAACTATTTGTATTATGTAAATTGCTAGCTAAATCCCTAGTTTATATTAACGAAGTGTAATTTTTTGATTCAATGTGTTTGGGAACCTATTTGAGCCTCTATTGGTTAACCTAAGCTTTTTAGATTGAGCCATAGGAATCCTTGAACTCACTGTCTTTGAATTATACCATGAATCACCCAGAACACTAATTATTGCATACTTATCCTTGGGTGAATCTTGTTGAACCCTTAGGGGGCATTTAGCCTGAGTCTAGTTGAGTTACTTGATCCTTAAGATCAATTAGGGAAACCTCCCTTGTGTTGGATAGTGTCCAACCATAGAAATGAGGGGAGTAGTTGCTGAGGTGACAATGGTAACTTTGCCATTATTGTGCTCAATCTAGGTTACTTAGTGAGGCTTTGGACTAAAGTGCTAGATTTTGCAGTAACAATCCCCATAATTCAAATTTTACAATAACATGAATTTTCCTTCAACCCTTACCATTGTTGTAAAAATCGGATTGGACCTAATTGAACTAGCTAGTTGGACTGATTTTGCGCTAAAAGTGGATCTTTCCAGAGTTACTGACCAGAAATGGCCAGTTCAGTACCAAATGGGCCATTTTTCACTGGACTGGCCGGTTTTGTATGACACCATATGAAACAACATGGGGGGCCGGAAAAATCGTGTTTTTTTTTTTTTTTTGAGGTGGCCCACATCTAAAACAATCCTAGGCCCCTCTAAAACCTATTTCATAGATGAGGATGAAGATGAAGAAAATGATGATGATTCTGATGATAGCCATTAGTACTAGTAGTATTAAGTTTAGTACTATGCTTATTTTTGGACTCTAGAGGCCATTTAGAGCCTGTTTTTGATGTATTTTGGTTCAGAGATTATGCTTCTTTGAACCAAAATTATGCTCCAAAAATGATTGAAGGTGCAATATAAATTGTAAAATGATTGAACACATTAAGATTAATTGAAACTGCAATATAAATCCCAAAATTACTGAAGGCATTAAGACCACCTGAATTAATTTTTATTTTTATTTAATTGATTAAAGATGATTTTTATCACAGAGCAGTGGGAGGTAAAATGTCTCAGTTTTTGGTTTAAATCCCAAGTTACTGAATTTGTCTGGCCTGCCACTAGGATCCTTGTATCAGATAGCGATAAGTCCAGTATTTGGTCCGGATACTGATCTGTATGTAGATCCATCCAGGATATAGTGGTGATTTGTATCCTATATGCCAGATACGGCTTTCACACTATATAGTGGAAATAAAAAAGAAATTTGAAGGAAAAAAGACCTAAGTGAAAGAAACAAACAGGGAACCCTAGCTTAAATGATCAAAGAGTCCCTCCACTCCCATTTTAACATAGAAACACATAAGAAAAGGATTCTGCAAACCTATGTGTTTTGGAGCTTGGAATCAGATTTGGAAGCCTTTTCAGGCTCTTGCTGAGGAGATCCGCAGTAAACATGTTGCTCATGTTGCTGGACGTTGTTGGATGCTTTTGGAGGAACAAATCTGTACTTTTGCTCCTGGTTTTTTCATTTGTTTTTCACATAAATGGATAGGGTTGTATTAGAGGTGAAATCCATGGCTATTCTTATACAACATGGATACTTCTCTCTTTTATACTAGTTTTATAACATTTTCAGTAGATCTGAAAAAACAAAATACAATCTATATCTTTTACTGATTTGCCTGCAGATGTATTGCAGCACAAATAGACAACCTAGATAGATAGATAGGTATTGGACAAGCAAACTTACTGATTACTGAGAGATAAATGATTCAACTGTATTGGATTCCATGGTTGCTTGAGGCAGATGAATGATTCAACTGTATTGGATTGCATGGTTATGTCACCTGACACAGGGACTAGAGATACGGGGATCTGAGTGTCTGACACAAACACGTTGACCCCCTGGAACATGACACGTTATATATATATTAAAAATTAGATATTTCTTACACAAATTCTCATTCATGATACAAATTCATTGATTCAAGCATAGATCTTCATCTAGATGTAAGTTTTATGTATACAAATACAATTGTGACATAAATGATAAATCATAATACATATTCAATTGATCAATGATCCAATAGGAGAAAGACAAGGTATTGTAGTTTTTTCATTAAGTCATCAGATTCAAAATGTGTTACATAGGTAGTACAATGCCAGTGGAAAATAGAAATAGAAAATACAAAACAACTACAAGTCTACATGCCTCAAGGTAGTAGGTAGCTCATGAGTCATCAATCCTCATCACCAAAATCAACATCACTGTACTCATCATCATGGTCACCATTGCTCTCCTCTGCTGCATCCTCCTCTATATCCAATGTCATCTCTGCATCTGCTGGCGTGGAGGATGACCCCTCTACAGTATCACCATCATCAAATTTGACAGGCTCTAGCACTGGCTCGAAGTTGGCCAATGCCAACTCAACATTGTTGTCCAGACTCGTATCTTTAGGAAAGACATCCCGCATCTTTGTCTTTCCCTTCAACCTGTTATGTAAAAATTAATTAGATTAGGTTATTATTAAATATTAGTTAAATTAGATGAAAGGGCACGATCATAAGATCATGCCCTTTCCCCAAAGGGTGTTCCTGGCGGTATATAAGCCAGGCTCCCGCAATTGTAATATCATCATTTGTAATTTTCATCTCTTTTAATAAAATATTTTTATATTTATTCTGCGTTTTGGCATTTTCTGTTCCACTGGTATCAGAGCAAGTTCGGTTCTCCCGCTGTATCGCTGTACACCCGCTGACTCTACTGTTCTGCTGCCCGTCATTTCACTGCGTTGTATCGTGCCCATAGCACGTTCCGTCGCTGCCCACCGTAGCTCCCTCACCCACGCTGTTCTGCACGCAGTGTCCTGCACCTGTCCGCAGTGTTCTGCACGCACTAGCCACTGCTCTGTACGCTTCCGCATATCCCATTGCCACTGCCCAATTTTCAATCCACACCACCTCCGATACATACACACGCTGTCGTCTGCATCGACTAGTTCCGTGTAATCCTTTTCGCTGCCGCCAATTCCGTCAAAAATAACCCTCATCCTCGATAACTCCTTCCGCATTTCTCATTACCTGCCTCCTTCCGTTTTGCACTGTATCTTGTCCCCACGATCCTCCCATCCAAATCACCAGAGTCGTTGAAAAACTCGAACCGTCGTTTTTAGTTCGGTCACCACTGATAACAGTTCCGGGAAATCCTCCGACGTCCCCATTCAAACCCATTGAAGCAGGAAGGCTTCCGAGAAGCATTTTCTGTCTACAGGGTTTCGTTCGGACCCCAAGCGTCTTCCGGGATTGCTGCAAACATTCTCCTTTAATTTCTTGGTAACAACATTTTCAACCACGGTCAAAACATTTCAGCCCTCCATCATAACCGTCGTAACCCTTCAACATAACATTCGTAAATATATTAATCATATAACAATTCCTTATTATATAATTTGTTATAAGTTCATATAGTAGATTATATAATAATTGTTATATATATATAATATATATAATTTAATTATAAGTTTATATTTATACACTTAATTTTATATATATAAGTTAATAATTATAAATTATAATTATTATAATTTATAATTAATTAAAAAATATTATTAATTAAATTAAATTATTAATTAATTAAATTTAATTATTTAAAAAATATATTATATTATTAATTAAATTAAATTATTAAATTTAATTAAATTTAATTATTTAATAAAAAAGGGAAGGAAAAATATTTTAACTGGCAAATAAATACAACGCCTCTGCAAACCCGCTCAATGTCGACAATGACAATGGCGGATTTTCAAAAAAGGTTGTTGGATGCAGAGCAAAAGATAAATAACAACCACGACGAGGTCAGTGAAAGATTAAATGAGGTCGAGAGCAAGCTTGGGGAGCAAGCAGACAAAATCAAAAATCTTGAAGATACAACAAATAGAGATAAAGATGGAAAGTCAACATGTCCAAACAAGAGTAAACTTCAAAGAAGTCTTAACAATGCTGACAAGTCTGTGTAAAAAGTCGAATTGTACACCCGAAGAGCTATTAAAAGATGGTGAAGAAAATCAAGAACATCTCTCATCAGATTCAACAAAGTCAACAAATTCTCATGAAAAGGTTGAATCCCCAAGAAAATCAGCGGCACCCCACCAAGAAGCCAGTAACACTGCCTTTACAAACAAGCAACTTTGGGATACCCTTAATAATCAACACCCTTTTTTTGCTCAACCGTTAGCCACATACCAGAAGAGGGTAAAGGTTGAGATGCCTAAATTCGATGGGAATGAAAAAAACACTGTTGCATGGATAAATAAAGCAGAAGAATACTTTGAGATATATGACATTACTGACGATGACGAAAAACTCAGACATCCATCCATGAAAATGGAGGGAGAAGCATATAACTGGTATATGTGGTGGAAAAAGACAACACACGTCATCAGCTGGAGAAAATTTAAAGATGCATTCTTCAAAAGATTCCAAGGTGTAAAGGAAGAAGAATTCTTTTCAAAACTCATCAAATTACGACAAAAAGGAAGTGTGGATGAATACACTCAAGAATGGGAGACCTTAGTAACTCGAGTTCCTGGGTTATCA